>JAVJIF010016368.1:0-130197 GCA_038442645.1 Agave tequilana
ATCATATGATTTAATATATAATAGTAACCAATATCTCCAACAACTACTGATGTCAACACTAGCTGATAATCTGACAACTGGTAACTGATAACTGATATCTGACAACTGTGATATCTCACAACTATGATATCTGACAACTCTGATATCCGACAACTGTGATATCTGACAACGAATATCTGACATCTGAATAGAATACTGGAGATATAGCCACTAACACAATAGTGCCACTAACACAATAGTGTCACAGACAACTAGTGTCACTAACAACTATAACTGGTACAAATCTCTGCCAACTCATATAACTTGAAGTACATATCTTATGATCACCAACAAATAATCTCACTAATAACTGATAAAGTGATGACTGCTGATAACTCTGAAATACAAGACCACCGATATCAACTAGGTCACTATCACAATAGCTCAATCTTTATCAAGTGAAGTAATCAATAACTAATCACGAAACAATGGTATGTCTCGAGATCAACAAGTCAACGGATACTGAAATAGAAAACATCCTCAACAACTGCAATCCAAAATAGTTCACTTCTAAGTCAATACCAACAAGTCATCCATACTCAATGATATAATTAGTTGGTACATCCAGGAACTTTTTCTTCTACTAATCCAAAACCAATATGATATCACATATCGAAGTCAAAGGTAAGATATCCATATATCTAGTCACAATCCAACAAAATCAGTCACATGTAAATACTGATCAATATCCAATATAAATAACATAAATCCCAGATCAATCCAAACTCTAACTAAGTCCATATATTGATCCAAGCATCAAGTAATCCAGTCTCTAACATCATAATAAGTCCATCATCAATACTCAAATGAATCATCACCTAAGTTATTCCCATGAAAGAATAACAAGTCTGGAAAGTACTTTATATGAAATATATCATCTGTCTTCAAATACCCGGATAAATTCTTACTGAATTATCACCAAGTAACGAATATTAATCTCTGATAATTGTCCAGATAAATTGTAGATCGTAAACCACAATCACAAACCAATCCAACATAAGATCAACCATGTGTACAGTCCAAGTTCCTTTACAAATAGTCCCAGTCCGAAACAATAATCATCTATTCATGAAATGATATAACTCTAATAACTCAATGTCCAAAAACAAGATCCATATTTATCTGATGCTCAACTATATACTTAATCTATCCAATCAATAGATCGAGTCAAGTTACAGTCTAAAGGTATATCAAAACTAGGCCTAAGCCAACAGTGACAAACTACCAACACATGAAATACTGCTAATACAAGCAAAAGTCAGCTACATGAATAAGTGGACAATCATATATGTCTCATGAACTGGTACAAGCAATCAAACTAGTAAAGTATAACGAAAAGTCACATAAATGATAAAGGCAACATGTAAAGCATATCAATAACGATAAATACACAAGAACGAACACTCACATGAAATGACGCGTTTCGGAACCGAATCTCTGTCTGGTCTTCACTGCACGAACTGGTACTGGTCTACGAATCATCCCATGCATCGGTCTTCGGATCTCCTGTGTGTCGGGTCCACAACGACACGAATCTGAATCGTGTCCGGGTCTTCTGCAACTGGTCCGGATCTCACCAAATGGGTCTGAAATGCTGTAGCATGCAACCAATACATACAAATAATTATAAATGTATGCTAAACACACTCCTGAGCATACCGACACCTACGTGTACACCCACGTACACATACGTATACAAGCATACACAACAATACATATATATAAACATGCCTACATATTATACACTTACATATATACTAATGCATAATTACACATATAGGTGTACACATTAATTTAATTAATTGCATACATATCCAAATTACTAAATAACTATTATTAACTATAAATACATATACATTAATTAATTACATCCATGCATGCACATATACATCATGCATACACATGCATGCATGTCACACTCACGCACACACTAACACAAATATAAATGAACTTCCCAATAATTACACAAATGCATTATACATGAAAATAACGCTAACCTCGGGGCAACTTGCGGCGCACCGATGGAGGCTCCGACGGAGGCGTCCGGGTCGCGGAGGGTGTCGTTGGATAGAGCAACTCGCCGTGAAGGGCGTGGGGTGCGTTCGCGCTCGCCGACGTCGATCAACGGCATCTCGCGGAGAGTCCGAAAATGGTTCGGAGTAGGATGCTTCAAGGCCAAAAGGGAGGAAATTTGGCTTGCCTTGTTGTTGCCGTGAGCTGCACGAGAAAAGAGACATCCCAATGAAAAATACCCAAATCCAAATTATTACCAAGTAACTAAAAATCACAACATTAATTTATGTACACAAATAATAATATACTCATGGGAAAGGAGCTCACTGCAATATGAAGGGGGAGAAGGCTCTGTGCTATCGTGGCGATGGGGTGCAGGGATATGGTGGTGGGGTGTGCTGGAAAAACGGGGATGGCCGAGCTGTTGTTGTGCTAGGCCGAGGGGAATTGAGTGAGGAGGAAGAGGACGCCTGTGCCTCGGGTTGTGCTCGGGCTGCTGCGCTGGGCTGTGGTTTGGATGGCGGGCTGTGGAGTTGCTGTGCTCTGGTAGCCATGGGGAGATGCACAGGATGATGGAGGGTGTAGCCCGGATGGGGAAGTGGTCTAGATGATCACGGAGGCGATGGTGGAGCTCGGGGTCTTGCCGCGATCCGCCGGAGAGGGAGATGGCCGATAGGGGAGGGGGTGTGCGCAGGCCTGCGTGGCTGCGGCTGCTGATCTGTGCGCAGGGTGCTGGTGGAGGCACATGGTTGTGCGCCAGGCCATGGTTGCTCGGGTGTTGAAGAGGGTGTGGGCGGCTGTGTTGTGAAGAAGGAGATTAGGATAGGGATTAGGGTTAGGGTTAATGTTTAGGATTATATAGGGAGTTATTTGGTTATTGGGTTTCGGGTTAGAGGGTCGCGGTTAGGATCCAATGGGTAAATGATATTGGGCATTGAATAAGGGTATTGGGCTAATGGGTAGGATTAGGAATCAATGGGTAGGATTAGAAATCCAAATGGGTAGATGGGTAATCAAGATAATGGGTAAAGGATCCAGATAGGTAAATGGGAAGTATCAAAGAATAAGACATGAATGGAAATCAAGGGAAGGGAATACACCACTACAAAATAATAATCCAACATTAGTAGTAACATTACTTAACCAAAATGATAACATTAATAATACCAATAACATTACAAGATAATAATAATAATAATAATAATAATAATAATAATTAACAGTAACAATAACAACACTAATAATATTAATAATAATTACAAGAAAGAAAATAATAAATTAAGTTGATGAAAAAATAATCAGTATTCAAAATAAATACTTTTAGAAAAATGAAAATACTATATTACTAGCTAGGGATCTTACATATGCATTAATTCATACATTGAGGACAATGCATGAGATAGGTGTGGGGGAGGGTCTAACATAACTTTTCTTTTTCTTTTAAAATAAAAAAAATTAACATTTTTCATACTTTTAAAAAACTTTTTGAAAATAGAAACAATATTTTGACTTATTTTTGTAAGAAATTAAGTTAATCTTAAGGAATAGGAAAATCCAAATTAGGATTTCTTATACTTGTCAAAATAAGATTATTTGTTTGATTTATAGAGTTAGGAAGATAATTTGTCAAAGTAATTTAGTCTTGATCTTTACCTTGATGAAATATGCACACTTCATACACTTACACACTTAGGGTTCAAAAACAAAGATTCTTATGCCTTATAAAAAATATATATATATAAACAAATCTAATTATTGATTAGCTAGGTGCTTTGGCCTAAGAAAACCTTAGTATTTATGTAAAAGATAATTAGATGAGTTTGAAAAAAATATATATATATATATAAACAAATCTAATTATTGATTAGCTAGGTGCTTTGGCCTAAGAAAGCCTTAGTATTTATACAAAAGATAATTAGATGAGTTGAAAAAAAAAGTCTAATTATTGATTAGCTAGGTGCTTTGGCCTAAGCAAGCCTTAGTATTTATGCGAAAGATGATTAGATAAGTTTGAAAAGAAAAATCCTCTGATTAAGCTGGGTATTTGTGCCTAATAAAGCATAAGTATTTACGCCTAAAAGAGGTTCATATAATAAAATCCTTAGTTTTGTGGCCTTATTTGCTCGAGTCCTTAAGTCCTTGGGGGTGTTTTCTCACCTGGTGCCCTAAGACCGTTTGGTTTGGGAGTCATCGATTAAAGGCTCGTTACATGGGCAGACTAGAAAGCCTAATAAAACTAAGGAATAATACCACAAAAAAAAGTATATATATAAAAATAAATAAGGCATAAGAGTTAGAGTTAATGAACCCTTAGTCAAAATTTTCACATTCACAAGGTGCATATGACTTAGGGTAAAGTAATAGACTAGATGAGAAGCACAATTTGACTCCTTACTTTGATTGATAACAAATTTTTGAATAGAGACTAAGTTTAGGAATGAAAAATTCGGCTTTCCTATAACTTATAGATTGCTTAGATCTTACAATCATATTTCAAATATTTTTCTCTTTCAAAATGCTTTTCGAAAATACTAACTCTTTATTTCTCTTTCTTTATGGATTTTGTAGGTGTAATCCGCTGAAAACCCTCACGAGACAAAACTCGTCCTCTAGGGGGAACCTAGAGATTTAACGGCTTGTTGCACATGCTCAGTGCAATCGCGCGACCTGCGAAAGTGGTCTAATAATCCTTAGTATAATTTAGTTGTTTTGCTCGAGGACGAGCAAAAGATAGGTATGGGGGTGTGATTGGTTGCTAATGTTGCATATTTAATATCACATTTCCATACTTATTTTAGAATAAAAGCCTGCATTGTCCTAATTATTTGTTTAATATTTGCAGGCCCAATCTTTAAGGAGATGAAGAGAAATGAGCCCAAAAGCCCACCAGAATTCTGAATTAAATAAGAATTAATTCGCACACACAAAATCAGGGCAAAATCAAGAGGTTGAAACCGGTTGAGAAGAATCCTCTCAGGATCGATCGGTTAAAGCCAAGAATCCAAGGCCATTTCTTCAAAATCTCGGAGCCAAACTGCAAAACCAACTCCAGATAAAGTCAGAGGGAGAAACCAGGGAGACCCATCAACAGGGTGTGGCCACCTGGCCACACCCTGGCCGCGGAAACGCGGCTTGGGCCGCGTTTCCGCGGCTTTGTTGGGGAGTTAGGGGGAGCGTTTGCTCCCCCGACCTCCCCGAGATCATAGTGGTTAGGGTTTTGCCTATAAAAGGCCTGTACTTGCGCTGAAAATGGGAGGTGAATGCAGATTAGGATTTAGCCTAGTTTTAATTCTTTGTAGTTTAGGTTTTTCTTTTCTTGTTATGTAATTGTATGTAACTTAGGGTAGAAGAAGATTCATGTAAGTAAGAGAGAGGGGCTGATGTTGAGAGTGACACCGACGATGTACCCTACTCCTTTCTTTCATTGTCTCAGCAAGTAATAAAGGTAAATGCTTTGTTTGTTTTCTATTCTGCTTTACTTTACATTTGTTTTGTATTCCTCTTCCTCTTCTACTTTACCTTGGTTGTATGTGTTGAGTGTACAAGTGAATTCCAAAGCAAGTATAACTAAGCTACGTGAGAGCCAGCGATAGTTCATGAAGACGTTCTCCTCTTCCAAGATCCGCATCACTTCGTTCTTCTTATGCTTGACGATATAATGTGCACGGGGACCGAGCTCGAGTTTATGATCTATGCGTTGAACGCCTCCGAAGCAAAAAGGTAGAACTTGCAAAAAGGTTTCCAAGTAAGTCATCAATCAACCTAGGTAAGTATCTCTTCACTTTTCTTTCTTTCTTTTCTTTCTTATTTTAGATCACCACCACTTCTTCCAAATCGTTTTCACTCTTTCTTCTCCACTTCATTGTACATAGTCGCTTTTATTGTTTTCTGATTTTCCACCTTCTTCATCTTTCATTCTCTTCTAACATAACATAATTCTTTCACTTGTTCTTAACTTAAAAATAGAGAAGAACCTTCGTTTTATTTTCTTAAAAGATTTCAATAAAGAACCGTAAAGCTTCCATCGCAAACCCTCATTGTGGATCACGACCCGCATAGCCACTTGCTATAGCGGAAGAATTGAGCACTTGCACATTTTCTTTCTTAAGTTCTATAATCTCGTATTTTGTGTGCAGGTAGACTTCAATCAACAAGCAACATCAGATCTTAGAGAATTTCTTCATCTAAGCTTGAAGTTTGGATTCAGTCAATTGCAAAAGTTTGGATTCAATAAATGGATACTTTTCCTTGATGATTATTATTGCTAACTCCTTATTACTTTTCTTTTGATCAAACTTTTAGTTCTGAATTTTAATACCACTCCTTGATGTCTTTAGAAACTTGGAGTATTTATTGCATTTGTTGTCCTGAGCACCTATGCTTTAACCAAAGACATGTGCTTAGGTGTTTTTTAGATGGGTTGTTCCATCAGTACCCTTACCTACAATTTTTTTTTTTTTGCAAAGGTTGCATTTTGCTATTCTTCCTCTATTTTTGGATCATCTCGTGTAACATCATTCCATACCTTCGAAGTAAACTTTCTCTTCTTTTTATGATTATAGTCTTGAGATTGATCCTGAGTACTTTCTCAGTCTTGAGGTTTACTTTGACTTCATCATCTCTTGTAGGCCTATTCTCACTTGGTCCAGTGCGCTTGAGGTCGACATTCTTTGTAAACCTGAAATTGCAAAAGATTTAGTCAAATTTTGGTTCATAATTTATTAGTCAATTAATATTAAGAAGAAATTTTGGTTCATAATTTATTATCATTTCTATAAAATATATCAAGATGTTCATTGCAAAAGAGAGATATCGAAAAGAAACTCTACCAAAACAACTTAAATAACTAGGTCAAGTTCATGATACAAGAAAGTCAATTTGTCATATATACTAACATACTATTCTATGTAAATTATACTGATAATTTTTGCATTTTTTGAAAGCAAAGAACCAATACCTCAATTTCAGTGGCCTTAAAATCCTCTTGAAGAACAGATTGCAAAGCAGATATAGCTGTCTACAGAGACAAACACAAAAACTTTAATCAGCTGACAGGGAAACAATGAAGAACTAATAAAAAAAAAATGCCAAAAGATTGTAGTGAAGGAGGTGGCGTGAGTGATGTTGGCTTTGGCCATTTCATGTAACATTTTTTTTGGTAGTCACAATTTAAAAAAAAAGCATGTCACAATTTCAACTTGCTTACCTGATTGCTCTTTTTAGGTTAAGACACTGAATCTTGACCTGTGTAACATAAAAAGAAGAAAAGTTATCACTTCAATACTTTCAGAATTCAGACACATATCATAGATATATCAGTGCTTTGGGCATTTCATATAATATTTATTTTTGGTAGTGATGTCAGATATGAGTATATAGTTTCAGAGAATTGCACACATACAGAATAGTGTATTTATTAAGCTATTTGTTTCCTCCAACCTTGTCACATTTGTGTTTACTCTAATTTGTTGCTGAGATCTGTAGAGAAAGAGAAGGAATTTTGGGTTTTTTTTTTAAAAAAATTTTCCTTCTTTTTCTTCTTGCTAAATATGAAAAAAATGAGAGAGTTTTTGTAAAATCCCAATAAATAAATGGTAGCTCTCCATGACAGCCTTTCTTCTTCTTATTCTTATTTTTTTGGCCATTTCGAATGCATTTCTTTTCATTAGAAAGAAAAACATAAGATCATCGGTTACCAGTTCCTTGAAATTTTCAATTTTTTAAATCATAAATGTTAACAGAACCCTAAAACATTAATCATACATGTTAACAGAACCCTAAAACAGTAGATCAAATCTAATCAAAAACCCATTAAAAATCTAAACTTCCACTTCCAAAATAAAATTTAAAAAACATAAAACATGAAATTCAGTGATTCACCTTAAATAAAAACCTAAAATATGTTATATCTTTAAAATTTTACCTCCAAATTTCAACGTGCTTGATCTCCCCTGAGAATGAGAACAACTCTCAAATCTCTTACTCGTTGGCTAGATCTGAGATAGAACCCTAAAATATTAGATCAAATCTAGTTCAAAAATGCATTAAAAATCCTAACTTTCAACTCCAAAAAAAAAAGAAATTACCTCCGAATCTGACAGTGATGAGTGACCGATCTTGCCTGAGGGGAAGCTGAAGTCTGATGTACGATCTCATTTGAGCCTTGAGGGGAAGCTGAAGTTGGCAGTAAGAAGGCAGCGAGGAGAAGACCAGAAGGCAGAGGGGAAGCTAAGCTGCTTAAGCCTAGAGTCTGCAACCTAAATGATAGATCTAGGGTTTCAATTTTATTAGTTTGTATTTATATTTATGTTTTGAAGTGGGTAAATAGGTAACCGGGTCTGGTTCAAGTAAAATCAGACCCGACCCATGTAATAATCAGGTATATAATTTAATGGGTATACGGGTACGGGTCCAGAGCGGCCCTTTTCATACCTGTCTAATCGAGTCCGGTTCGGGTCGGGTCCCGGTCCGGACCCGACCCGTTGACAGGCCTATCCCCTCCTTCCTCTCCTCTTTGCCGCTAGCACCCCTCCTCCTCTGCAGTCTCGAGCATGAGCCATGGCAGCCCGCAACCCACCAGGCCGTGCCCAGCTGGCCTCCCTTGGTGAGCTTGTGCCTCTTTAGTTTGTATTTGTTGTTTGTTTTATGTGTTTTTGTGTGATTGATTTAAATAATGCGGTAGTTTAATGTTCTTTTGGGCAGGCCTGATTGTTTTGTTAACATATTTTATTGCCGCATCGCTGTTTTCAAGTATGTTGCTCCCTAATTTTGTATAGAGGTTCATAAAAAGGGCAAACCATTCCACAAGGTGTTCTAACAGATTATAAATCCATTGAAACTAGTTAATGACTCTAATCTCAAGCCGAGGTAACCCATGGCCGAGTCTTGCAGCATGGCCTTCTCCATCCCCTCTCCTTTGTTGCCGCACCTCCAAGGCCAACTCAACATTATGGTCATTGCTCCCCTCTTCCTATCGTGCCCCCCTGGAGCCTGATTTTCTCCGCCGGCGAGCGCGAGCACACTCACCACCTTTCTCAGCAAGATCCTCGAGCCATAGACACTCTCCGTGAACTCTGCCAGCCTTCCGGTCTCTGTCGTCGAGGCCGCAAATCCATCACGCAACTCCCTCCTCCGTCGTAGTTTCTCCGCCTCCTCCGCGGGCCGTCGTCGACGACTGTTATTTCCACTTAGCAGTGCGTGAGTCTCTTTAACGTTCTCTTTCTGTCTGTATTTGTCTGTATGATTGTGTGTGTACGTGTGTAAGTTTGCGTATGTGTGTTTATGGTTGCATGTTACAGCAGTTCGGACCTATTCGTGCAATCCGAATTTGGTAATGAGAGAATCAAATTGTGCTCGTTGTGGATCCGATACATTATGAAATACACCTAGAGGGGGGTGAATAGGTGTAATTGCTAATCTAATGCTCTTTTAAAACTTATGAAATGAGTGATGCAACGATCTCTCAAAAAACCGACTAAGAGCCGAATACCCCTTGCGAGGTTCTGAACTCCTTCCTCCCAATTCCCCTTAAATGGGTTAGAGGTGCGCAATGCAATCGTGTTGTATTGAGGATTTGATCGAACAAGTAAAGTATGAAATGCTATGATGAAATACACACAAGTAAATAGCAAGTAAAGTAAACAAGTAAGGATTGCACAAATAAAGGTTAGTTCTCAAGCAATAAATTGGAAGTAATATAAAGTAAGAAAGTAAGCAAGAAGAACGCCAAGGCAATCGCAAACAAGATGATTTGTTTCGAGGTTCGAGCCCGTTGCTCTAGTCCCCGCCTTCACCTCCGTGAAGGGTTTCCACTATCCCCTTAGGATCCCGTACAAGTTAGGCCTCCAAAGACCTCAAGCCCGTAGCTTCACCTTACAAAGAAACTCCACCGAGGAGCTTGTCTCCACAAGAACAAGGATTACAAATAGTGATCTTTAACTAGACCACAACACTCTTTTACAAACACTCTCACTCTTTTACAACTTCACTTATAGAAAGAATATGAAATTTTTGGCTCTATGAAGTGTGGTGAGAAAAGCTTCAGTTGTAGAGTGATATTAGAGATCAAACAACAACTGAAAAACCAATTTGAAAGAATGGAAATGAAAGCTTTAAACTATTTTTCTCTTTCTCTTGAAAACAATGAAAACTTGTATTTTTCTTGGTAAATAACTAAGGCCTATTCCCCACTATTTATAGGGAGAGAATAGGTTAAAAACTCTGATTTTTCCAGCTAATTTGATCAGAAAAAGAGTCCCACAACTCCTAAAAACTCTGTAAAAGAGAAAACCAAAAACAGTTTTTCAGAAATTCCAAAAGAAGAAAGAGCCGTTATGGCTTGTTGCAGGCCTACCGGTCGACTGCCGGTCGACCGGGTCCCTGCTGGCAAAAGAGCCGTTGGAACTTCGGTCGACTGCCAGTCGACCGATCCAAGAAAGGAAACACAGGTTCCTTCTATCGGTCGACCGACCCAGTCGACCGAAAAGATACAGAGAGCAAACATCTATTTTCGGTCGACCGGTATGTAGGATCGGTCGACCGACAGACATGCACAGCCTGTGCATGTCTGGACACAGCAGCCGGTCGACTGCCGGTCGACCAGTCTGCCTGAAATAGTCTTTTCTGGGCAGATTTTTGAGTTAGAAAAATTTGTAAAAAATCTTTTAAAAATCTGAAGCTAAGTGTTATGCAGAAAATAGTTTATATCATGTTTTAAACAAGTTTTTTGAAGATATAAAGCTTTGAGTACATGTATGTATAAACTAAGGCATAAACTTAGAAATAAACATTTTCAAAAACAAAGGAAACATACAAAACAAATGTGTGTGCAAATCCTAGAGCCAAATTCACATATTCAATCTTTAACAAACTAAACTTACAAACTTCTAGGTCTTCAAGACTTCAAGATGGGCTATCTTCACTTGATCTTCAATATTGTACTTTGAGCCCAATTTGACTTGTCTTGAGTCCAATGTACCTTCCTTTAGGGAAGAATTCATCTCTTTAATATATAAACCTGAAACACACTTAAACAACAATTTATATTAGTACAAATAACTAATATGTTTTGTAATCATCAAAATACACTAAACATGGGTTGATTGTAACCTTGGGCCAACAATCTCCCCCTTTTTGATGATGACAAAACATATGAGTTATTAAACAAATAAAGGAGGAAAGAGCTTGGAAAGCTCCCCCTTAAACAATGCTATGTATTTAACATGAATATGAACAACTATGTAAGCATACATAAAGCATTGAAAAAATATCATCACCAAAAAATTTTGTCATAAAACTAAAATAAGGAATAACAACTTTCATATTTTTCTCCCAAACTTATATATATTTATATTTCTCCCCCTTTTTGTCATACATCAAAAAGGGTTAAAAACAAGAATAAACATACAAACAAGAAAATATTTGAAGACATGCTAAAAACAAGAATAAGCAAACTAAAAATATTTTAAGTATCAATCATACAAATATTCAATTCTCCACAAATGAAAGAAAATCTTGCAAAATCTAAAGGTTTTGTGAAAATGTCTGCAAGTTGAAAATCAGTAGAAACAAAATCAATATCTATGTCACCTTTTTCAAAGTGATCTCTAAGAAAATGATATCTAATGTCTATATGTTTGGTTTTACTATGTTGATTAGCATTTTTGGTCATGTGAATAGCACTAGTATTATCACAATAAATCTTAACATGATCAAAATGTAAATCAAAATCGAGAAGAGTATGTTTCATCCAGAGTACTTGTGCACAACAAGCTCCGGCTGCTACATACTCCGCCTCGGCGGTTGAAAGGGCTACACTATTTTGCTTCTTGGAAGACCAAGACACAAGACAATTGCCCAAGAATTGGCAAGTGCCACTTGTGCTCTTCCTATCTACCCTACAACCGGCATAGTCGGCATCCGAATAACTAGTCATGGTAAATTGGTTAGTTTTCGGATACCACAAACCTAAATCAATTGTGCCCCTAAGATACCTAATTATGCGTTTTACCGCTATTAAGTGTGATTCCTTAGGACATGATTGAAAACGTGCACATAAACATACGGAAAACATTATATCCGGCCTACTAACCGTAAGATAGAGTAAACTACCAATCATGCTACGAAATAATTTGATGTCTACTTCCTTACCTTGTTCGTCCTTGTCAAGTTTCGTAATGGTTGCCATGGGAGTCTTTGCTACTTTGGATCCTTCAAGCCCGAACCTCTTTATGAGTTCTTTGGTGTACTTGGCTTGGTTGATGAATGTCCCATCACTACGTTGCTTGATTTGAAGTCCAAGGAAGAAGTTGAGCTCCCCCATCATAGACATCTCGAATTCCTTTTTCATGCATGACTCAAAATTCTTGCAAAGTGAAACATTAGTAGATCCAAAAATAATGTCATCAACATAAATTTGAACTATGAGGATATCTTGATCTATATGTTTGGTAAATAATGTTTTATCAACTTTTCCTTTCTTAAAATCATTTGAAAGCAAAATGAAGACAATCTTTCATACCAAGCCCTAGGGGCTTGTTTCAAACCATATAGTGCTTTATCTAATTTATAAACATAATTAGGGTGTGTAGGATCAACAAACCCGGGGGGTTGTTCAACATACACCTCCTCATCAATATAACCATTAAGAAAAGCACTCTTTACATCCATTTGAAATAACTTAAAATCTTTAAATGAGGCATATGCTAAGGTCATCCGTATGGCTTCGAGCCGTGCTACGGGTGCAAAGGTTTCTTCAAAATCGATTCCCTCGATTTGAGTGTAACCTTGGGCAACTAACCTAGCCTTGTTTCTAACTACATTACCCGATTCATCCAACTTATTCTTAAAGATCCACTTAGTACCAATTGTTGGTCTATCGTGGGGCCTAGGAACAAGGTGCCAAACTTGGTTGCGCTCAAATTGATTAAGCTCCTCTTGCATTGCAAGCAACCATATGAATCGGCCTCGGCCTCGAGGACATTTTTAGGTTCTATGTGTGAAATAAAAGCAAAATTATCACAAAAATCTTGAATCTTAGAGCGAGTGGTTACCCCTTTTGATACTTCACCTATGACGAGGTCCTTGGGATGATGAGGATTGAATCTCCAATCCTTTGTAGTGGTTGAGAGGGCTCCTCTTCATTTGCTTGATGTTCATTTCCTTGAGCCTCTTCCACTTTGGCTTCACTTCCATCACCATCCTTTGGCTTGTCTCCCATGGTAGAAGCATCCTCCAAGGTCACTTTCTCCAACCCTTCATCTAAAGCATCAATTTCTACACAATTCTTAACAAACTTGTTAGATTCCTCAAATTTAACATGAATAGATTCCTCAATAGTCAAAGTTGACCTATTGAAGACTCTATAAGCCTTACTAGTATTTGAGTAACCTACAAAAATAGCCTCATATGATCTAGCATCAAATTTTCCCAAATTAATATTTGTATTTAAAACAAAACATTTGCAACCAAACACTTTGAAATAAGAAACATTAGGTTTTCTAGAAAATACATCTCATAAGAAGTCTTAGTAGTATTTTTACATAGGAAAACACGATTTGCAATGTAACATGAAGTATGAACGGCCTCGGCCCACAAATAATGTGGTAGACCATATTCATTTAACATTGTCCTAGCCATCTCTTGTAAAGTACGATTTTTCCGCTCAACTACTCCATTTTGTTGTGGAGTTCTAGGACAAGAAAGTTCATGTTTTATTCCATGTTCCTCACAAAAAGTGGTAAAGGGAAGGTTAATGAACTCACCTCCTCTATCACTTCTTATTTTAATTATTGAGGAGTCATTTTCCTTTCAACTCTTTTCTTAAAGGCTTGAAAATATGAAAAGGCTTGACTTTTATGTTCAAGAAAATAAACCCAAGTAAAACGCGAAAAATCATCTACTAAAACATAAGCAAATCTACTCCCACTTAAACTTTTGGTTTGTGTAGGGCCAAATAAATCCATGTGGATTAGCTCCAATGGACGTGATGACATGATATCCTTAATTGATTTGAATGAGGACTTAGTTTGTTTCCCAAATTGACATGCGTCACAAACTCGGTCCTTTTCAAAGTTCAATGAAGGAATACCCTTCACCATTTCCTTAGAGTTAAGCCTAGAAATATGGTCAAATGAAACGTGGCCTAATCTCCTATGCCATAACCAAGAGTCGTCATCGAGGGCTTTTAAACATGTTATATTACAAGACATATTTAGCATATCTATCATATATACATTACTTTCACGAAAACCGGAAAATACACAAACATTAGAATTTTTGTCAACTATTTTACAAGCAATATCATCAAAAATAACATTAAATCCTTTATCACATAATTGACTAATGCTCAAGAGATTATGCTTGAGCCCGTCTACTAAAACTACATTTTCAATTAAGGAGAAGTGCCAAGTTTTACATTACCAATACCAATGATTTTACCCTTGGCGTCATCTCCGAAGGTGACGGTGCCACCTTCATGATATCTTGATAGGGTTGCAAAGTTGTTAATGTCCCAAGTCATGTGCCTTGAGCAACCGCTATCAAGATACCACAAACCTCTACGTCGTTGGGCTTTGGAAAGTACCTACATCATTTAAAACAATTGTTGACTTTGGTACCCAAACTTTCTTGGGTCCTTGAAAGTTAGTGTTACGAACCCAAACATTATGAGATGATGCACTTAGTCTATCATAGCAAAAATTAGCTAAGTGTCCTTTCCGTCCACAATGTGAACATGTGTACACTTTTCTATACATAAATGCATGGTGTGTATGTGAAGTGTGAGCATGCTTGGGGTTTACCATGATGCATAGGTTGTGTAGCATGTACATGAGCATGAGCATGAGCATGATGAACATTTTTCTTAGGAGCTTGTTTCTTAGGAAACATATTCTCCATCTTCTTCTTATCAAACTCACTACACTTTTTCAAAACAACATCTAATGAGTCTAATCTTTCCTTAAGCATGGCAATCTCATTAGAATCTACAAATGGGGTCTTTCCTTTACAAGCAATCTTATATTTTTCAAAATCATTTTTAGTGGAAACTAAAGAAGAATGCAAGTCATTATTTTCTTTAGAAAGATTTAACACTTGAATACTCAAAGATTCATTATCCTTTTTCATTTTCAAGTACTTTTTCTTCATGAAGTCATAATTTTGAGAAAGTTCTATAAATGCTTCACTTAACTCATCCATGGATAAATCTTCATCAAAAGGAGTTGAGGGGGTTACCTTACTTGTGCTCTCATTTGCCATGAAGCACATATTGGCGGTGTCGATCTCCTCCTCGGATTCACTTTCGTCATCCCATGTTGCTTTCATAGCCTTCTTCTTGTATGGCTTCTTGGATGAAGATGGCTTCACTTGGTCCGGACACTCCGCTACTATGTGTCCCGGCTTTTGGCAATTAAAGCAAATGATCTTCCTTTCTTCCTTGCCTCCTTGCCATCTCCTCCTTCCTTGGAACTTGCCTTGTTGTACATCCTCCGGACATTTTTGACTAGAAGTGAGAGTTCCTCGTCATCTTCTTCTTCGTCATCTTCGTCGGAGTAAGTAGCATGACTTTTGAAGGCAATAGTCTTCTTCTTGGAGGGTGCCATGTCCTCCCTTGCCTTCCTCTCCATCTCATGGGTTTTTAAATTCCCAATGAGTCCGATGAGCTCAATCTCATCTTTATCATTGAGTTCCTTCAATGTTGTAGCTTTCACTTCCCATGATGGAGGAAGAGCCCGGATGATCTTTCTCACCCTTTGGTCGTTGTTGATGTCTTCACCTAGAGAAGAAAGCCCATTAGTAATCTTAGTAAATTTAGTAACCATATCATCTATGGTTTCATGTTCTTGCATGCTAAAATTTTCATATTGGGACCGAAGAAGGTCTATCTTGGCCCTCTTCACTTGTGATGTCCCCTCATGTGTTACTAGCAAATGAGTCCAAATCTCATAGGCGGATTTGCAATGGATGACTCTAGCTATGTCATCATCATTGAGGGCTTGTAGGAGTGCATAATGAGCCCTAGCATTGGCATCAAACTCCTTGGTCTCAATTTCGGACCAAGTAGATTCATCACCATCGGGGGTACTAATTGTTTAGTCACGGCCTTTGCAACTCGGCTACCTAGAGATTGCAAGAAAACGGTCATCTTAACCTTCCATATGGGAAAGTTAAGTCCATCAAACTTAGGGGGTGTCTTAATACCATCGGCCATGTTTACTATGTGGAAATGAATGAAATGATTAGCAATATGAGGATCTCTCTAAGGTTGTTAAGCCAAATCCTAGAGTCCAAGCTCTGATACCAATTGAAATACACCTAGAGGGGGGGTGAATAGGTGTAATTGCTAATCTAATGCTCTTTTAAAACTTATGAAATGAGTGATGCAACGATCTCTCGAAAACACGACTAAGAGCCGAATACCCCTTGCGAGGTTCTGAACTCCTTCCTCCCAATTCCCCTTAAATGGGTTAGAGGTGCGCAATGCAATCGTGTTGTATTGAGGATTTGATCGAACAAGTAAAGTATGAAATGCTATGATGAAATACACACAAGTAAAATAGCAAGTAAAGTAAACAAGTAAGGATTGCACAAATAAAGGTTAGTTCTCAAGCAATAAATTGGAAGTAATATAAAGCAAGAAAGTAAGCAAGAAGAACGCCAAGGCAATCGCAAACAAGATGATTTGTTTCGAGGTTCGAGCCCGTTGCTCTAGTCCCCGCCTTCACCTCCGTGAAGGGTTTCCACTATCCCCTTAGGATCCCGTACAAGTTAGGCCTCCAAAGACCTCAAGCCCGTAGCTTCACCTTACAAAGAAACTCCACCGAGGAGCTTGTCTCCACAAGAACAAGGATTACAAATAGTGATCTTTAACTAGACCACAACACTCTTTTACAAACACTCTCACTCTTTTACAACTTCACTTATAGAAAGAATATGAAATTTTGGCTCTATGAAGTGTGGTGAGAAAAGCTTCAGTTGTAGAGTGATATTAGAGATCAAACAACAACTGAAAAACCAATTTGAAAGAATGAAAATGAAAGCTTTAAACTATTTTTCTCTTTCTCTTGAAAACAATGAAAACTTGTATTTTTCTTGGTAAATAACTAAGGCCTATTCCCCACTATTATAGGGAGAGAATAGGTTAAAAACTCTGATTTTTCCAGCTAATTTGATCAGAAAAAGAGTCCCAACAACTCCTAAAAACTCTATAAAAGAGAAAACCAAAAACAGTTTTTCAGAAATTCCAAAAGAAGAAAGAGCCGTTATGGCTTGTTGCAGGCCTACCGGTCGACTGCCGGTCGACCGGGTCCCTGCTGGCAAAAGAGCCGTTGGAACTTCGGTCGACTGCCAGTCGACCGATCCAAGAAAGGAAACACAGGTTCCTTCTATCGGTCGACCGACCCAGTCGACCGAAAAGATACAGAGAGCAAACATCTATTTTCGGTCGACCGGTATGTAGGATCGGTCGACCGACAGACATGCACAGCCTGTGCATGTCTGGACACAGCAGCCGGTCGACTGCCGGTCGACCGGTCTGCCTGAAATAGTCTTTTCTGGGCAGATTTTTGAGTTAGAAAAATTTGTAAAAAATCTTTTAAAAAATCTGAAGCTAAGTGTTATGCAGAAAATAGTTTATATCATGTTTTAAACAAGTTTTTTGAAGATATAAAGCTTTGAGTACATGTATGTATAAACTAAGGCATAAACTTAGAAATAAACATTTTCAAAAACAAAGGAAACATACAAAACAAATGTGTGTGCAAATCCTAGAGCCAAATTTCACATATTCAATCTTTAACAAACTAAACTTACAAACTTCTAGGTCTTCAAGACTTCAAGATGGGCTATCTTCACTTGATCTTCAATATTGTACTTTGAGCCCAATTTGACTTGTCTTGAGTCCAATGTACCTTCCTTTAGGGAAGAATTCATCTCTTTAATATATAACCTGAAACACACTTAAACAACAATTTATATTAGTACAAATAACTAATATGTTTTGTAATCATCAAAATACACTAAACATGGGTTGATTGTAACCTTGGGCCAACACATTAGTGATTTGAAGACCGACCCATGGGATGATTTAAAGATTCGTACCGGTTTGACAATGAAGGCCAGACGTCGATTCGAACTCAAAACCGCGTCATTTCATGTAAGTGTACATGATCACTTTTTCATTGACTTTTCTGCTTTATTGAAATTATCTTTGAACTCCTACCTCTCGATATTGTGTTCATTATCACCGGTAATGCCTCAGAATCCCGTTAAACTTTCTTTTCTCTGATTATACAGACAATTCTTATGTTTCTAATATTATTTTATGATCTAGTTTCATTGTCTTGTATTTCATGTTTTGCATCTCGTTATTGTTCATGCACGAAACAAACCTATATTGACATGATTACTTGTGTCTAGTAGACTGTCTTATTGACATGGAATTAAGCTGATCACAACTGTGAATTTTGATATGAAATCTTGAGAATAAATGTTAGATGTTATTGTGATCCTGTTAATATTGAAAATAAATCGAGAAAATTGACCATTACATCCTAAGGAATTATTCGAGAATATTTATTGGAGTGCAATACTTATGATCATGACTGATTTACTATGACCCATTGGATTTCATACTAGTTACATTGGCATCATTTGCACCACTATATATTTGTCACTTGATATTACTACGGTTTACATTGTCCTGTGATCTTAATACACATTGTTTTCACTATTTAACACCAATATTCTTGACACCATTTTTGAGTCATGTACACTGAGTAACACACTATTTTTTATTTGCACTGACTAATGAAATTAACCAAGCGGGCTTACTGGGGGAGACTGGTAGCAGGAGAAATCAGGGAGGTATGCTTGGAAGGGCGACCCTTGTGGATTTGGATGCCACACATGATCTTGTGTTCTTGTGATTTATGTGCGCACTTATTATAACATGTTACTGTTTGGTCCGGTAAATGTTTAGAGGATCGTAATAAAATTTTCTTGAATCAATGAAAGATTACAACAGTCTCAAAACTTTCGATTACAAGATAGAGAAGATATTCAAGCTCACATTTCTCTTTGTTTAATGCTGGGTTCTTGATGTGGCAGTGGAATGTGAATCTCATTTTTCGTTGACCGGGTGAGCGTCATAATCTTTTGGGAATTTTCTCTTCGGACTATGAACGGAGTAGCGCAGCTCCTGTCTAATGGAATCTCAAAGAGACTTGAGGCAAAACAAACTTGTACTCAGCAAGTTGTTAGAAGAGTTTAACTCTTTTGTATTTCTCAGCTAGAGAGTCTGATTTCTCTGGGATTTGCGACCAAGAACTCTCTACCCAAAACTCTCTCGACTCCTCTTCAGTAGCAAATTGAGCTATTTATAGGGGTTTCAGGGGTAAAACTATCCCCTAAAAACACTCCATAAATGGGTTAACTCCCTAATTACGTGGGTAGTAATTGACCCAGTAATGAGGGCAGTTATAACCGAGACGCAGACTTCGAGCCTCAGATTTTACCGTTGAGGTAACGCTTTAGAAATGCGAGCTTCAAGTTCTGCGTCAAGCTTGAGACGCGGCTTCGAACTCCGCGTCTAGGTATTGCATGGATGACTGAGATGCAAGTTTCAAGCTCTGCGTTTTGGCCATTGCAGTGAAGCTGAGATGCGAATTTTGACTCTTGCGTCTTAGTACTGCAGTGATGCTAAGGCGCGGCTTTCAAGCTCTGTGTCTTGGTCATTGCAGTGATGTTGAGATACGGGTTTCAACCCTCGCGTCTTGGTGGTGCACTAGTGGCTATGCTGCCTTGCGTTTGGAGTTTGACTCTGCTTTCTGATGACTTGTCCTCGGTGATTTTGGACAGTCTATAGTTACATGATACCTGAGTACAATGAACTGTTTCTCCCTGCTATCATGATCCACTAATGCATCACTTGTTTGATATGCAGTTGTCCTGTGGGATGAGGCACAAGATGGTTGCATTAGTATAAGGTTAATAAAATACTAGACATATGCACTTGCATCATATCTTGCATTGTCTTTAGTGATCTAGCTCACCTCGTACTGATCCTTCACGTGATTTAGTACTTGACATATATTTTCATGATACTGATATTTGAGACTCCTGTGACATGCATTATCTTGATTTCATGATATTCTTAGACTGACCATGTGATTTTAACTTGTGATATCGTATTCTTTTAATCTTGTGATTACGTTATACAATAGTTACTTGTCCAGGACATCTCTTGTTCATTATATTCATGTCACAATATGCATGCACGGTCTTATTGTACATGATCTATCATTCTGATTATTCCTGTTATTGTTATTACTTTCAGTTCTCGATGCTGCCAATCATATTGTT
Organism: Agave tequilana; assembly: GCA_038442645.1. Classification (NCBI taxonomy): domain Eukaryota; kingdom Viridiplantae; phylum Streptophyta; class Magnoliopsida; order Asparagales; family Asparagaceae; genus Agave; species Agave tequilana. Next base: position 20,413 of record JAVJIF010016368.1, read on the forward strand.
CTTATTATTTTATGCCCTACTTGTACTGTTACTATATTTTCATATTATCTCTTTTACTATTTTTTTCTTTCGTGTACTCTTGCTGGTCTGCTTCTGATGGACCATTATTATTATTTTTCAGCATCTAGAATCAGAAAGCCAGTATAGAGAGTTGATCATAGAACGTATTCTGGTTCAGCCTTACTCTGGTGAGTTCAGTTCTTTTCTTGACTTGTCTTATTCAGATATAGGGGATGATATTGTTTATGATTCATTATTTCTTAACTATGTTCATGTTGATTTCGTACAATTGAAGTTGTTTATTCTTTCATCAAGGATCCTCTTTCAGTGCTCTTATGGTCCAAATATCAGCCCAAAACCCCAGGCCCATTCTTAAGTCTGAGCCCAGCCCAAGCCCAAAATGGTTATGAGTGTAAGGGTTATAGGTCGGGAGCCACCCCGACTGAGTTTTGTTTGCTGGTCTTAGGACGAGCCCGAGCCCGAACCAAAATCCATCACCAAATGCCCAGGGGTCAATCAGGCCCGTGCATGTTCCGTCGAGCCCACTTTCAGAGGGGACCCAACAACTGTACTTTTTGTTTGATTTTGGCCTTGTCGCATTCCCTCTTACTCACGTAGTGAAACGTTCCGTGTTCTAATCCTCACTGCGTGGGGCTTTCGGCGGGTAATGTGGCTAGTGTGAGTATGTATTTGCTGAGTAAAAAAACATCTTCATTCATACTCTTAGGGATTTAAGTGTCTTAAAATATCACATTGAGATATCTAAATGCAAAAAAAGAATTTATTCATCTCAGTGCAAATATATATTTTGTTCTTCATGTTATATAAAAATCTTTGTGAAGGCCTTGTGAGTGAACCACTTTTACCAAATTTGTCATGCTAGTGTTTAGCTTGTACCCCCCCACACACACAGCCCCCCCTCTCTTTTTTTTTGCCTTTTCTTCTCCTTATAATATCACATCCTAGTCATTATCTGTTGGTTATCTGCTTAACTTGAATCAATCTGACAACTAATCAAGATCACTGAGATATCAACAATCTAATTGGCCAGGTCGGCAAATATCAGGTGGGAGGTTTTCCGTTCAATAGAACGTTCCTTAATTTAAGAACCACCTTTCAATTTTCTTCCTTGGTTAAACACCAATTAGACTGAATCTAAGTCAGTCACGATATACTGTTAAAGTATATCCCCTGTATAAAGGACTTAATCCACTTATACAGTATTTGGAGTGAGGTACGCTTTAGCGCGAATCTCCTTAAGACAATTACGTCCCCCGCACCGGTGCTAACGGGATAATGGACGCTGGTCTCCCAAGATACAACACTCCTTCACGGTATTTGGATAGCACTACCAAATCACCGTACAGTCGAATCTTAGTCAACCAGTACCTTCACAGGATCGTTGAAGCAGCGGTACAAGGACAAATTTCAACTGAATATTTGTCTTTACTCTCTGGAGGAGCACCCACTTTTGAGGACGAAGGAAGGTTAAAGAATTTTTCTTCAGAAGTACCAGATTCAGACAACAATTCTTGTAAAAGAATCTGTTGAATTTTCTGATTCCTCTTTCAGAACAATTTTGCAGAATCTCCTTTGGAAGTCGCTTTCCTACTTCTCGCTGGAAACTCGGTTCAGAACGCCGAAAGACACTTCGCGCAGATCAGAACTCAAATAGAGGGAGAGAGAGATATTCTCAGTTTGGTGTTTTTGTGTCTGAGAATGGAAATCTGGAGCGCTATTTATAGCGCTCCGGGAGGGCATTCTCGTCCGCCAGAAGTCAACAGTTGCGACGGTTCAGACAGAACCGTCGCAACCGTTCAACTGTCCAACCGCCCAACCGCACGGACGGTTTTCTGACAGCCGTTGGCGGGCGGTTCGGATCCGTTCGCAGACACCCGTTGGCGGGTGGGCTGGAGCGGATCTGGTAGCGGAGTGGAGCGGGTTTGGTTCGGGCAGCGGAGTAACCCATACCCGCGACACCGGTTCAAAAAGAACCAAGCTAGGTAGGGAACCCAAACCCAAACCCGAGCCCGGACCCGGTCCCGGTCCCGAGCCCGGCGCCGGCCGGCCGCCGCCAGCGGCGGCGCGCGCGCACGCATGTGCGAGCATAGTTCCCTCCTTTTCGCGCGCGAAAACTCCAAGTACCCAAAGGGCACGCCCTTTGTTCTCAATTTTCTCTATATAACACCACAGACTTCCATCCCATGGCCAATGTGGGACTAAATGCTTTTAGCTACCTTTAGTCCCATTTGGCTTTGAATTATGCAATCTTTGTACTTGAATATCTCATTCATTTGAAGTCGGAATTGAACATGTGAATATACCACGTTCATCCCCAATGGAAGGAGAACACACTCCAACCATCATCCAATTGATTCGATCAACGGATCTTGCCATAATTCAGCTCAAAGATTCGCTTTTATCTTCTTCAATTCCAACAATCCCCCACAATGAATGAAGAATTCAAGGAAATGACACACAAAGAGACTGACTCTATTGTGAAAGGTACTTTAGAAAAGAAACTGCATCAGGATAGGTGAACTAGGTCTTGAACCTTCCATAGCGAAGCTTTATCGGACTTACTGGCTAATCAGTGAACTAGGTCTTGAACTGTTAGCCGTTAGTGTAAGCCAAGTCAACAAGCTTCACACAGTGACTTTCCAAATCAACTTTGGTTCTCGGTTGTTTCCGTTTTGGCCCTGGACATTCTTGGTTTCAGAGAGTATCTTTAGGGAATAACAGCCTCCATAAAAATTCCCAAAGATCCAACCCAACTCTATACTCACATAGGTGATGGACCTATTAAGAGTAGTCTACTCTACTCCACTTGTTTAGTAACAAGATATAGGCATCATTAAAAGCGTTAAGCTTATCCTTAATCCACTTGTAGAAAAGCACTTATGTGCACCTTAGGAATGGATTGGAGTCAAGCTCCCAAGTTCTTACTTGTTGAGTCAATCATAACTAGTTTTTCCTCTTGAACTTAGTCCGTGGGATCTCCAGTCGCTAAGTGAGGTTTCCATTAAGCTGACTCGGTAAGGTTAGGCTTTTAGACCCATTCCCCTCGATGCGCAGTTTATACGCTCTCCACTTAAACCTTTAGTAAGCGGATCCGCTAAATTATCCTTTGACGATACAAAGTCAATAGAGATAATTCCATTTGAGAGCAACTGCTTCACGGTATTATGTCTACGACGAATATGTCTAGACTTACCGTTGTATATAACATTTTGTGCCCTAGATATAGCTGCTTGATTATCGCAGTGTATACATATAGCGGGCACTGGCTTTTGCCATAATGGTATATCTTCTAAGAATTGTCGAAGCCATTCTGCTTCTTCTCCGGCCTTATCTAAGGCTATGAATTCCGATTCCATAATGGAACGGGCAATACATGTTTGCTTAGAAGATTTCCAAGATACCGCTGCTCCTGCTAGAGTAAATACGTATCCGCTAGTTGATTTTGATTCCTCAGAATCTGCAATCCAATTAGCATCACTGTATCCTTCCAGTACAGGTGGATACTGTCCATATCTCAAGGCATATTCCTTGGTATGTGATACGTAACCCAATACTCGTAGTAGAGCGGTCCAATGTAGATCACTAGGATTACTAGTGTATCTACTTAACTTGCTTACAGCGTAAGCAATATCGGGTCTAGTGCAATTCATCAAATACATTAGACTCCCGATAATCTGAGAATACTCCAACTGGCGTATTCCAGTTCCTGTATTCTTATGAAGATGGACATGTGGGAGAAAAGGATTTGTATTCTCTTTTATCCCATGATCCTTGAATCTTTCTATCATCTTATCCACATAGTGAGATTGAGATAGACTGATTCCATCTGGTGTTCTAGTAATTTTAATTCCTAAAATTACATCAGCAACCCCCAGATCCTTCATGTCAAAACTGTTGGATAACATTCTTTTAGTGGACTTAATAATTTCAATATTAGTCCCAAGTATCAACATGTCGTCTACATAAAGACAAACAATGATACATGCGTTTCCAACTGTTTTCGTGTAAACACACTTATCGCATTCATTGATAGTGAATCCATCTTTGATCATGACACTATCAAATTTCTCATGCCATTATTTTGGAGCCTGCTTTAAACCATATAAGGATTTTACCAATTTACACACCTTGTGTTCTTGGCCCTTGACTTTAAATCCTTCTGGTTGCTCCATATATATCTCTTCATTTAATTCACCATTTAAGAATGCAGTCTTGACATCTATTTGATGGATATCTAAGTTGTGCAATACTGCAATTGCAATTAACATCCGTATGGACGTTATTCTTGTTACAGGTGAATAAGTATCGAAGTAGTCAAGTCCTTCTTTTTGTCGATAACCTTGGCTACTAATCTAGCCTTGTACTTATCGATAGATCCATCGGGTTTTAATTTTCGTTTGAAAATCCACTTACACCCAGTTGGTTTACTGCCAGGAGGCAAGTTTACCAATTCCCAAGTATGATTACTTAGTATGGATTCTATTTCGCTATTTATAACTTCTTTCCACATTTGTGCTTCTGGGGTTGACATAGCCTCTTTAAATGTTTGAGGTTCGCTCTCAATAGCGTATGCTATGAAATCTGGACCAAAAGATTTTGAGATTCTACATCTCTGACTTCTTCTTGGTTCAGTTTCCGCATTAACATTTCGTTCCTCGGGGCTTTCGTCGCTGAACGCCATCTCGTGTGTTCTTTTTCCAGAAGTCTTATCTGCTTCCCGTTTGTACGGAAAGATGTCTTCAAAGAACACAGCATCTCGAGATTCGATAATCATGTTTACATGAATATCTGGTATTTCTGATTTATGAACCAGAAATCTGTAGGCACTACTATTCAAGGCATAGCCTATGAATACGCAGTCCATAGTTTTTGCTCCCAACTTAGTCTTTTTAGGTAATGGTGCTAGCACCTTTGCAAGGCACCCCCACATTTTGAGGTAATGGTAGGAAGGAGTCCTTCCATGCCATAACTCGAATGGTATAAGACCAAGTTTCTTGTGGGGTACTCTATTTAGAATATAATTTGCAGTTAATAGAGCTTCCCCCCACAAGTTCTGCGGAGCTCCAGAACTTACGAGCATGGAATTAACCATCTCCTTCAAAGTTCTGTTCTTCCGTTCAGCAATTCCATTTTGCTGAGGAGTGTATGGTGCTGTAGTTTGATATATTATACCAAAACTAGCACATAACTCACTAAAATCATTCGATTCATATTCTCCGCCTCTATCGGATTTTAGAATCTTGATTTTCTTGTTGAGTTGATTCTCAACTTCAGCTTTATATGTTATAAACATATTTATTGCCTCATCCTTACCGTTTAAAAGATACACATAACAATATCTTGTACAGTCATCAATAAAAGTAATGAAATACTTTTTACTGCCTCTAGTTGGCATAAACTTCAAATCACAAAGATCGCTATGAATTAACCCTAAAGGTTCTGTATTTCGATTAATTGAGTGAAATGAATTTTCGCCAACTTGGCCTCAACACAAATCTCACACTTGCGAATTTCTTCCAAGTTGAGTTTAGGAATATATCCCAAATTAGACAAGTTTTTCAAAGACTTGTAATTTACATGCCCTAATCTAGCATGCCACAAAATAGGAGACTCAAGCAAATAAACAGAAGAATTTCCTTTATTTATTAGCTTCGGGTACAAATACACGGACTTTTTATCTACCACTGCAACATTGGCTTTAAAAAGTCCATCAACAAGATAACCCTTTCCCACATACATCCCTCCCTTAGTAAGTACAAATTTGTCAGATTCAAATACCATTCTAAATCCTTTCTTACTAAGTATTGATCCGGAGATCAAATTCTTGCGGATGTCTGGAACATGAAGCACATCGTTAAGAGTAAGCTCTTTTCCCGATGTCCACTTCAGGATGACCTTGCCCTTTCCTTCAACCTTTGAGGAAGCTGAATTACCCATGAATAATTGCTCATCTTGCTCTAGCCTTTGATATTCTGAGAATAACAATTTCTCCAAGCAGATGTGCCGAGTAGCTCCCGTGTCTACCCACCAATCCTTATTATTGGTTGTCAGATTCACTTCTGACACCACTGCTGAAAGACTTGGTGATTCATGGTTGGTCATATTCGCCTGTGGGTGGCTTTTCTTGTTCTTTTTGAGACGGCTGCGACATTCATTTGCCTTATGACCTTCTTTGTTGCAGATGTAGCAGGTCCCTTTGAAGCGCATGTTTTTGCCGTCTTGGGCCTTGCCTTTGTACCCCTGGGAAGTCTTCCGCTTTAAGCCTTTGGAAGTAGACGCTTTCCCCTTTGAGTCCTCGATCACATTTGCTTTTGCTTCGTAGGAGTTTTTGCTGCTCCTTTTCTCGGACTTGCGGTTGTCCTCCTCGATACGAAGCCTTACAATGAGATCTTCCAACTTTAGCTCCTTTCGCTTGTGCTTCAGGTAGTGCTTGAAGTCTCTCCACGCAGGTGGGAGTTTCTCCACGATAGTTGCAACCTGAAAAGTTTCAGGAAGAATCATACCTTCGGCTTCTATCTCGTGCAAGATAAGTTGGAACTCTTGCACCTGACTGATTACAGTCTTGGTATCCACCATTTTGTACTCCAGAAATCGTCCTACGACGAACTTCTTGGTACCAGCATCCTCAGTCTTGTACTTCTTGTCAAGACTGGCCCATAACTTCTTTGCCGTAGTGATAGGACTGTAGACATTGTAAAGAGAGTCATCCAGTCTATTTAAAAGATAATTTCAGCAAAGGAAGTCACCTTGTGTCCAAGCATCGACTGTAAGGACTGAGTCCCGATCAGTTCTGGGTTCTGGTGGATCCTCCTGCAGGAATTTGGCCAGATGAAGAGTGGTCAAGTAGAAGAGCATCTTCTGTTGCCACCTCTTGAATTCTGTGCCGTTGAATTTTCCTGGCTTCTCCGGCTTCGGGTTAGGAAGTGGAGTAGGCATCAAACTTTGGAGCTGCATATTTGTTGCCTTGCTAGTGCTATCTTGATTTGTCTCAGACATTTTCTGCAAGTTCAAGCAGAACAGAAGTAAGAAACGATAATTGTCTTAAGATTGTTGGTTATCTGCTTAACTTGAATCAATCTGACAACTAATCAAGATCACTGAGATATCAACAATCTAATTAGCCAGGTCGGCAAATATCAGGTGGGAGGTTTTCCGTTCAATAGAACGTTCCTTAATTTAAGAACCACCTTTCAATTCCTTCCTTGGTTAAATACCAATTAGACTGAATCTAAGTCAGTCACGATATACTGTTAAAGTATGTCCCCTGTATAAAGGACTTAATCCACTTACACAGTATTTGGAGTGAGGTACGCTTTAGAGTGAATCTCCTTAAGACAATTACGTACCCCGCACCGGTGCTACGGGATAATGGACGCTGGTCTCCCAAGATACAACACTCCTTCACGGTATTTGGATAGCACTACCAAATCACCGTACAGTCGAACCTTAGTCAACTAGTACCTTCACAGGATTGTTGAAGCAGTGGTACAAGGACAAATTTCAACTGAATATTTGCCTTTACTCTCTGGAGGAGCACCCACTGTTGAGGACGAAGGAAGGTTGAAGAATTTTTCTTCAGAAGTACCAGATTCAGACAACAATTCTTGTAAAAGAATCTGTTGAATTTTCTGATTCCTCTTTCAGAACAATTTTGCAGAATCTCCTTTGGAAGTCGCTTTCCTACTTCTCGTTGGAAGCTCGGTTCAGAACGCCGAAAGACACTTCGCGCAGATCAGAACTCAAATAGAGGGAGAGAGAGATATTCTCAGTTTGGTGTTTTTGTGTCTGAGAATGGAAATCTGGAGCGCTATTTATAGCGCTCCGGGAGGGCATTCTCGTCCTCCAGAAGTCAACAGTTGCGACGGTTCGGACAGAACCGTCGCAACCGTTCAACTGTCCAACCGCCCAACCGCACTTACAATTTTCCGACAGCCGTTGGCGGGCGGTTCAGATCCGTTCACAGACACCCGTTGGCGGGTGGGCTGGAGCGGATCTGGTAGCGGAGCGGAGCAGGTTTGGTTCGGGCAGCAGAGTAACCCATACCCGCGACACCCGGTTCAAAAAGAACCAGGCCAGGTAGGGAACCCAAACCCAAACCCGAGCCCGGACCCGGTCCCTGTCCCGAGCCCGCGCCCGGCCGCCAGCGGCGGCGCGCGCGCGCGCGCACATATGTGCGAGCATAGTTCCCTCCTTTTCGCGCGCGAAAACTCCAAGTACCCAAAGTGTAAGTTCACCTAGAGGGGGGGTGAATAGGTGATGGCTAATCTAATGGTCACTTAATGCCAAATAATGCGGAAGCTAAAAACAATTATGACCAAATAAAATCTTTTACACTAAACACCACGTATAACCAAAGAGTGTTGCCGAATTCCCCGTGAAGGGCTCTGGACAAACTCCTCTAGATTCCCCTTGAATGGGTTGAGGTGCCGCGTTGGCTCTCTTGGTTGAATACAAGTGTTAGCAACAATCCCACGCAAGTATATCAATGAGCACAAAGAATATAGAGCATATAAATATGAGCACAATTTAAGTATGCAAGATATAAGTAAGGGAGAGAGAGAGAAAAGGCAATCGCAAACACAAGGGTATGTTTCGAGGTTCGAGCACACTTGCTCTACATCCCCGCCTTCGACACACGAAGGATTTCCACTATGCAAGATCCCAATGGATCTCTCCTCGGTGCCGCAACACCTACAAGCCCTCGGACTCCCTAGTCCCGTACACACCGCAAGCTCACTAGCTCGCCGAGGCCGCACCTCAAACCACCGAGTTCACACAAGAACTCTAAACCATCGCGAACACACTTGTCCGCCTCCTCAAAGAACAAAGAAGAAATCTCTTGGTGATCTAAAACACTTTGATCACCAATTACAAACTCTCACAACACAATCCTATGGATAGATAAGGCAATGGATAGCTCAAGTGATTGTGAGAAAGCAAGGATTGAATCTATGGTGAAAAACTCAAGAAATCACTTTTACACTCTTGATAAAACTTTCCTTTTGATTGGAAATATTTGCTCTCAAATATGTGGAGAAAACTCTTTTAATGGAGTGGGAAAAACTGGCTCAAAGCTCTCCTAAAATCTTAGCTCAAAACAATGACCAAACCCCCAAATATATAGGCCAGAAAAATATAGCCGTTGGGGTCTGTCAGGCCTGCCGGTCGACCCGAATGGTCGACCGCCAACGGTCAGAAATCCGACCGTTGGAGCCACGGTCGACCGCCGGGTCGACCGAGCAACTGGAGCAGAGAGCGAACTCTCTGTCGGTCGACCCGTACGGTCGGCCGAACTTTCCAGAGAGCAGAGCTCTCTGGAGCGGTCGACCCGTACGGTCGGCCGTCCTCCAGTGCACAAAGGCGTGCACGTTTGTGCACGTCGGTCGACCCAGCCGGTCGACCGACTTCAGGATTAGTCGACTATAAAAGGAAGCAAGTCGACTAATCTGAAGCCTGAAACAGTTTTCTAGGATTAAAAGGTTTGTCTTTTTGCTCAATTAAAATCCCATAAATACATAGAAATTCTACAAAAATAGTTTTACCAATATACTTTGATATACAAACATGCTTGCACAAAATCAAGGCATGTTATAAAAGTTTGGACTATTTTTGTAACTTGGAAATATTTAGCTCATGATAAAAACTGTTTTTCCAAAACAATATTTTTCCAAAACATGTTTTTCCAAATCTTCATCAAATACAAAAACAAGATATACTTTTAAAGCATAGTGTGTATGGATATGATCCACTACACAATCAAGATGAAATATCTATGTTTTTGACATTAAGCACTAAATAAGGTTTTGGTTAAAAACATGATACTTGAAACTCCAAAAATCAAAACTATATTTTTTCAAAATAAAAATTCTTTTCTAAACTGAAAATTCTTTTATGAAAACAATTCATTCAAGAGTGTGTGTGTGATATATACTTGAGCAATCCACCAACTATTCTATCCTTTACATTTTTAGCTAAAAACAAAAACAAAATTTTATACCTAGACACAAGTCTTCATCTTCTTGAAGTCTTCACTTGAAGGCTTCTCATCTTCTTGACTTGGTCCAAGCTTGATCCAAAAGCTCCTTGGATTACACCATGCTATGCTAGCTCCAAGTCTTGACATTTTATCCTTTGTTGAGCTATGCACCTACTAAGATCTTGATAATGAATCTGTCACTAATTAAACACAAGATCATTAGTAAACATAACTTCATGAGTTGGTCATCATCAAAACTAGGGTGATAGGCCTTTGGGCCAACACAAAGGGCACGCCCTTTGTTCTCAATTTTCTTTATTTATACACCACAAACTTCCATCCCATGGCTAATGTGGGACTAAATGCTTTTAGCTACCTTTAGTCCCATTTGGCTTTGAATTATGCAATCTTTTGACTTGAATATCTCATTCATTCGAAGTCGGAATTGAACATGTGAATATACCACGTTCATCTCCAATGGAAGGAGAACACACTCCAACCATCATCCAATTGATTCGATCAACGAATCTTGCCATAATTCAGCTCAAAGATTCGCTTTTATCTTCTTCAATTCCAACATTATCTACTCCATTCAATATTCTTAAGCAATTCAAGAACTAGTCTTAAGACACTTATTGACAAATTTCTCTTCAAGTTATTCACTATGTCAAGTCATTTTTTTGGCAATTGCATTTATCTCTTTTCAGCTAATTCTTTCAAATTATATGTCAATTATGACTTTAATTGGGGTAATTTTCCAATGAGTCGATGATCGATCATAAATTATTGCATCTTTCTTCATAACTATCTTATTTCTTAGAAACCAAATGAGCAAAACTATTGAACAACAATATAGAGCTTTTATATGACTAACTTGCTCCCAACATCAAAACCAAAATAGTGAAATAAATAACTGTTACGAATAGTAATTCTCTTCTCTGAAAAATTCAATTGAAACTTGTATTATGAATCATCTATATGTGTATCAATTATCAGGAAAGATTCACTTTACAATTAACTAAATTGACTACCTTGTATCCACCTCTGAAAAGTTAATTAATTTACTTCAACAATAATGGGGAAATATTATCTCTATGTGCACCACAATGTTGTATCAATAGCCTGAAGGAAGTGCCAAAGTGAGTTCAAGTCCAGCAATTTTTTTTAAGGAAAGAACAAGGCCTGAACCTCGAAAGCCTGGTAAAAAATGCTTTATCAAAAAAGTAAGATTGCTAATGGTGGATAAAAACTTACAAATCATGGGGGAAAAAAAACATCTCATCATGCTGCAAGCTTTTACTCATCAAAATAATTTCTCTAGCAAGTGTAAATGGACAAAGGGAAGAAACAATAGTATTAGGGCTGGCATTCTCAGAAGCTAAAAGCCAACACTTGGAATGTATTCTTCTCCTATGTATTAGCTAAGAGACTGTTTGACTGAAAAAACTACTTGAGAAAAATGACAGTGAGACCCACTCGATCAGTTCTTTTTTTTGAGAAAATTTGTTTGTGAACCCCACGCTATCGGTTTCCCAACCGTTTTCCCATCATTTTTGAGATTTCTCTGACGTTTTGCTCATGCCAGTGTCACTTTTTTTGTTTTCCTAATTTTTTTCAAACAAACACCTTTTTCTAAAAATCGGGAAAACTGACAGGCGGGCCGACCAAAACCCTACTTTTCCAGCAACTTTCATGCAAACAAACAGGCCCTAAGACACTACACAACTCCAAACTTTAGGGGGGAAAAATCTAAATAAATCCAAGAATTTTCCTATTTGTATGGAAAGATAGAATGGTAGGTGAAAGATTAATACAGATATTCCATAATTATTAATAACTTTTGTTTAAAAAGATTATTATTCTTGCTTCTTTCAATATTAGTCTTTTTTTATTTTCTAGTGGGTTGAGTCATCCGAAAATTCAATCAACTTGCATCATTAGAAACCTGGGCTGGTGAAGAGCTTTGAGATTTCAAATTTCATATTGGTTTTCATAATTTTTTTTCAGAAACTTCGCATACATCTGGCTAAGAGCTCAACAGGAGGGTTTTCTTCATCAAATGACTTACTTGCAGACTGTGTTCACAAAAGCCACTTTCTTTGTCAACTTGTGGCCTCTCCACCTCTAATGAATGATTGTAGCTTGACTTGCAACCTAGTTTACTAGTGTTTTTTACTTTGTTCCGCTTGCACCTTCTTGCTTATCCTTTGCATAAGCTCCTCTTGTAAATTGACTTTATTAACTGTAATGTTGGGGTTGAGTGTGTCAACCGAGATAAAAACTTGAATTTTCCTGTAATGGTCACTCTAGCCCATTTATTTAGCCTCACATTGGATAAGACATGAGAATGATAGGTGTTTAGATACCAATTCTCTCACCCTATTGTTATAAATTAATTGCTACTGGTCGGGTACAACACATACGCATTCGTCGCGCTGCCCGCTCTATCGCGAGTGATTTTAAACTTATTTTCTTTTTTCTTTTCATTTTGACTGATACATCGCATTTATTTCCGATCCTTATAGTGTTTATTTCCAACCATTCAGATCTGGAGACACAAGGAAACATGTGCATTAACGCGACCTTTGTTGGAGATCTATCACCGATCAAACAATAGAGAAAGATCGAGTTAAAGACTCGGAAGCGGAAGCGTAGAAGATCTACCACTAGCAAGCAATTGAGATTAAATCACCATGCAACCAAAGAACACCAGATTTAACATGATTCGGCAATATGCCTACGTCTATGGGAAGGAGTGGAGAAATCTTTATTGAAAACAGAGAAAAAAATATAAGAGTTACAAGAATTCTCTCTCTCTCTCTTACAACTCTCAATGGTGAGAATCTCTTTTCTTAACACACCTTTAAAAGGCCACCCCCAAGGGGTTTGTATAGGCACTTAGGATGATCCTAATCAACACAAACTTCAACAATCCAATCAGCACCGCTTCTGTAACGCCCCGATCCCGCGGGTATGGAGGAGTTACTGCGACGTATATACGCAGGTCAAAAATACCCTCTCATATATACGCTAAGCATCAGTACAGAAAAGAATCACAGTACGAAAGTACGTGGTGCATTATACGTTCCAACATAAGAGTACAATTAAAAAGTTACTACAAGATGTGATACAATATTACAAAAATATTACATCACCGATATGCGCAAATGCGAGAATACAAAGAGATATTCAAATAGGAACAATACAAAAGGCACTCACGAGTTACAAAAGGAAAACTCGAGAGACGAGCAGGAGGTTTGGAAGAATAGGGCTTCGGAAGGTCAACTGCTGATCTACGACGTTACCGCGCGCAACTCTAATCAACAAGAAATTCACCACGGTTCAAGCTCCAAGATCTGAACATGCAGGTCAAGGGGAGTCAGAACTCAACAACGAGTGGTGTCATGAATGCCAAGTGGCGTGCAGGGACATGGACATGTGTATCGATAAATCCGAATCAAAAGAGCATGTATTAAAAGCCGTGTCATAAACACAGGTTTTTACAGGAGCAGGCAATGAGATAGCAAGGTAAATGTAGTAAAATCAGTTGTCCCCTATACTAAAAAAATATCCTAAAACCGATAAAAAATCAATAATACCGAATACAAGTAAAACCAGTCGTACTAGTGTTTGGTCGAAAAAGTTGTGCGAAGTAAAGTTTCTTTAAGAGGCTGAAAAGTTACAACAGAACGACTCTGATTTAAAAAAGGAGAGAATAACTGATTCTCCCTTTTGTTTAAGGTTGGGTTCTTTGTGTGGCGATGGAGAGTTATTCTTGTTCTCTTTTGACCTGCCGAATATCAAGCTTCTCTTCAGAATGCTCTTAAAGATCAATCAAAAGGGATCTCTATTTTTAACACACTAAGTGTTTAGAGTTCATTGATTACTCTTTTTCTCGTCTCTCTGGACTTTTGAATAAGCAAGAGGAAAGCAAGAAGCTTTTTAGCTTGAGAATTCTCAGCTTTCAATCTTAAGAGTTCTCTTTTCTCTTCTCTGCTCAAAGATTTCTCTCTCCAAAAGTTCTCCTTTTGTCATAGCTCCTCAGGCTATTTATAGGGAGTCATTGGGGTATAATTTCCCCTAAAATTCCTTCATAACGGGATTAACTCCTCCATTACATGGGGAGTTAATTGACCCAGTAATAGGAGTTAGTTATAACAGAAACGCGAGTCTCGCACTGGACGCGGACCTCGTGTTGTTTGTTGCAGACGTGGACGTTTTGTTAGAACGCGAAGTTGCTCAGACCCGCGTGAGGCGTAAGACGCGGAGTTGCTCAGACCCGCGTGAGGCGTAAGACGTGGAGTTTCTCAGACCCGTGTTTGAAGTGGAACCCATAGTTGCTCAGACCCGTGTGAGATGCAGAGTTACTCAGACCTGCATTGGAAATGGGATGCAGAGTTGTTCAAACTCGCGTGAGACGTGGAGTTCACTTAGACCCACGTCTGAAGTCTATGTTTTTCTTTGGAAGCGAGATCTGCGTTTTAGTTGAAACGCAACCTTCGCGTTGAAGTAAGGCTCATGTCTGATGACTTATCCTTAGTGATTTTTAGACAGCCTACAGAACCGCCTCCAAAATTTTTGATACTTCGCGGTTGACTGGGATGGATTTCGAAATACTTTGAACTTCAGTTGATTTTGGGCTCCCATAATTCACCTGACAATCTTTCAGGATGCCCTAGGCTTGATCCTGTCTGGATTCTTGTCTTCATGAGTGTATTGTTGAGCTGCTTGAAGCCTCCAGGGAAGATTTTACAAGTGTCTTAGAAACTCAGTCTAGCACTTGTCATGAGCTCTGATTTGTTTATCAGTGTGCTATCAAATTGATAGAGTTGTCAATTACTTTTGCCAGTATACTGTTGAACTGATTGCAGAAATAGGGACACACTCCTTGTATGTGAAAGAACACATTACTCATAGACGCGACCGTTATGCTGATCAACTGCAGACGCGAGCTTCAATGAAGTTGAGACGCGACTGTCAATTTGTTGTAGAGACACAGCTCTTAATTGTTATTGAGACGTGACTCTCAATCGTTATTGAGACGCAGCTCTCAATTGTTGTTGAGATGCGACTCTCAATTTATAACCCGAAGATCGCGTTGGATGCTTCCAGATGCGGACGCGGGTGCCGCATTGGACTCGTGTCTGGCTCAGATTGTGCTCGAGATACGCATCGTGTATCTCGGCTACTGAAGAGCCTGTAAAGGACTCGAGTTTTTCAACAGTCAGTTCACTTTGTCTGTTCATCATCTTCATCCATACATGTGTTTGAACAAAGATCTTGAGCTTTTCTGAACCCATAAAGCTTCAAGCTTTTTTCAATCTTTTTTGAAGATTTAACCGTGCCATGGCTCCCAAAGCGAAGGCTATCGCTTCCTCCTCCAGCGCTGCCACTGCTGCGAATGGGTGGTGCTCCTTTTCAAGCTGCCCCCATTTCATGTAAATGTTTTCAAATGGCTTTCACCATTACCATGAATACGAAGAGACTCTGTCCTCTTAACTTCTTCTTGAAGTTTTGAAACTTCTGTTGAAGTTGAATAGTCGATGCGGATCTCGCAGGTCCATGTTTGATTTGTGAACGCAATCCTCGCATTGATGAGTAAAACATGGGTGTGGTGATCTTGGCGTTTCTTTGCTTTATCAACGCGACCCTCACATCTGTGAATTGAACGCGAGTCCGGTGGGCTTCACATCTTTAGACTTTTGAACGCAAGTCTCGTTTATGAGACTCGCGTTTGAGTCTCTAGACTTAGAAATTTTTCTAAGTATTGAGTCTAGACGTAGGCTCCATGTAGGCCTCATGTTTTAGTCATAGAACTGGGTCTCATGTGTTGAGCACCGCATTTGAACTCCAATACTTTAGTATAACTTCACTATTTTCAGAGTACTGATTTTGTGTTCTTCTATTTGTAGTAAGTGATTGAGATTTTTACCTGCACATAAAAATACAGAATTTCAGAACTTTTAAAACAGTAGTGCAAGGTGCTCAATTCTACCACTATAACAAGTGGCTATGCGGGTCGTGATCCACAAGGAGGGACTAGTGATTGAAGCTTTTTAGTAAGTTCTCTTTTAAGTTACAAAGAATGGTTAAAGTTCTTCTTTTAGTTCTTTAAAAGAAAAGAGAAAAATGGAGTTACAGTTAAGTGAGGAAGAAGGTGGCAGATAGAGAAGGTGGAGAAAATAAAAGTGAATATGTACAAAGAAATTAAAAAGGAGTGAAAAAGATTTAGATGTTGATGGTGTTGGTGATCTAAGCTAAAGAATTAAAAGAAAGAAAACTAAAACCTAAAAAACTTACTTATCTCTTCGGCGCCTGCTTACCTTTAACCCATATCGACGATGTACCTTTGTTTGAAGGCGAGCGAAGTATGACAAATAGGATCTTTCCCATTCTCGATTTACACTATGAAATGAAGGGCAAGCTACACTATCATAGAAATGGATATCCATCACCATAAGCCATCAACGACACTTGCAAGGACAAGGCAACTTCGAGGCTATCGGATTCATTTGGATCCACAAACACAGAAGAGGGGAGCAAATGAAAATAAGAATAGAAAAGAAAAGAAAACTTCTATTCGATTCAAATAACAATGAAAAAAAGATCACTTACGTCGGTGTCACTCTCAGTACAAGCTTATTCTCATTCCTCCATGAAAGTCTCCTCTCCTCTTAGTTACATAAAGAAAATAAAAATTACATATAACAAAAACTAAAACCTAAGTTACAAACTACAGTATAGCCTAAATTCTACTCTCTACTTGGTTGTTCTCTTTTGCCTTTGAGATTGCAAGTATTTATAGGAGAAATGCATAGGTTAGAGGAGTATGAAGATAGGGGAAGCTAAATATTTCTGAATTTGAATCATCCCCTTATCTCCAAACTTGATTTGATGTGGATATTTAGTTCTGATCTGCAGCTTGTTGGCGTATTAATTGCTGAATATAACTTATCAAGTGATAGAGTTTGAGGATCAACTTTAGAGTTGTAGCCCTTTAAGTCTTCTTTCTGGATCATCTTGAGTCATTAGATTTGAATTTTGGTAGCGAAAGTTATGATTCAAATACTAAAATGTATCTAGTCAGAATCTGAGTCAAATTTACTTCATCTCATCCGTTGGTCTTCTCTCTATCTATTTATCCCATTGGATTTGGACTCTGTATTTGACATTATCCTCAGTTGTTCTCAAGATTTAATCACTTGATTCACCAAAAACTGAATTTAACCAATTGGATTTAGGATCATTCTCCTCTAACCAAATAGATCTTATTAAATCTGAATTTAACTGATATTTATTTGATTTTATCCACTTTCTCCCCATGATTATCTTCTGCAAAATAGACATTTAAGATAAGGAACTTAGCAGATTTATTATATGATAAATGTGGAAATGTAATAAAGAATAATGCAATAAATGTGTGCAATCACACCCCCACACCTATCTTTTGCTCGTTCTCGAGCAAAACAACAAAACTAAATCAAAGATTATTAGACCACTTTCGCAGGTTAGACGATTGTACTGAGCATGTGTAACAAGCCGTTAAAGCTCTAGGTTTCCCCTAGAGGGCAAGTTTTGTCCCATGAGGGTTTTCAGTGGATTACACCCACAAAATCCATAAAGAAAAAGAAACAAAGTATTAGTATTTTGAAAAAAACATTTTGAAAGAGAAAAATATTTGAAGTATTATTGTAAGAATTAAGTAATCTATAAGTTATAGGAAAACTGAACTTTTCATTCTTAAACTTAGTCCTTATTCAAAAACTTATTATCAATTAAGGCAAAGAGTCAAACTATATTTTTCATCTAGTCTATTACTTTACCCTAAGTCATATGCACCTTCGTGATCGTGAAATTTTGCACCTTCGTGATCGTGAAATTTTGACAAGGGTTCTTTAACTCTAATTCCTATACCTTATTTATATTTATTTTTAGTGGTATTTATTCATCAATTCCATTAGGCTATCTAATCTGCCCATGTAACGAGTCTTTAGTCGGTGACACCCAAATCGAACAGTCTTATGGCACCAAGTGAGAAAACACCCCTAAAGACTTAAACACTCGAGCAGACAAGCCCACAAAACAAAGGGTTTTTATTTATAAAATGTACCCATTTTAGGAGTGAATAGTTATGCTTTATGAGATACAAATACCCAGCTTAATCAGAGGATTTATATATATATATATTTGTTCAAACTTATCTAATTATCTTTTACATAAATACCAAGGTTTTCTTAGGCCAAAGTACCTAACTAATCAATAATTAGATTTGTTTATTTTTCATAGATATACATATACATATATTTTTTCTTTTTTCATAAGGCATAAGAATCTTTGTTTTTGAACCCTAAGTGTGTAAGTGTATAAGTTGTGCATATTTCTTCAAGGTAAAGATCAAGACTAAATTACTTTCAAAAATTTTCTTCCTAACCTTAGAAATCAAACAAATAATCTTATTTTGACCAAGTATAAGAAATCCTAATTTTGATTTTCCTATTCCTTAAAATTGACTTAATTTCTTACAAAAATTATGTCAAAATATTATTTCTATTTTCAAAAAGTTTTTAAAAGTAAAGAAAATGTTAATTTTTTCTTTTTTTAAATAAAAAAGAAAACCTAAGTTATGTCAGAACCCTCCCCCATACCTATCTCATGCATTGTCCTCAATGTATGAATTAATGCATAGATGCATGAAAAAGAAGAAAGGGAAGGAAAATATTACCTTAAGGTGGTGGTTCCGGTGGTGGTCTGATTGGTCCACGAAATGTGACCCCATCGAACTTGCGTGGAGTTTGGAGGAACCCACCAGAAACCTCTCTAATATAACCCACTAAAATAATATATATATGAATAATTTTTATTAGGAATTTTACCCCATCTAATTTTCAAATTTCACAAATAATTTCGGAGTCAATTTTATCAACACCCTTGTCCCAAAATAGAGTGTGAAAAGATGGAATGATTGACTTGAACTTAGAAAGTACGGAAACTAATGCTGACTCAGGAAAGTGATTTAAGTCAAGTAAAGGTTCAGGAGTCGAGATTGGTTCAGGAAGTAGGTCCAAATCAAGAAGTTAAAACTCATGTCCACATTTATTTTTCAACAACGGAATGTGACTTAACATTGGTGATTCAAATTCAAGAATGACAGGTATGGGAGTATGGGAATCAAAACTGACTCTAAAATATTATTCAAGTTGGGTAACAAAACAGGAGTCAATATTGATTCAGGAATTTGAGCTGGATCACAAATTTGAGAATCTAGGTCACATTTCTCATTGAGTTCAATTTCATAAAAATGAGAACTTGCCAATTTGTCAATGAGACTTTCAAAAGTATGAAATTTGTCAAGTTCAATATGATGATCATAAAAGATTGGCGATTCAATTTCATGATGAATTGACACAGGATCCAATGTTGACTCGAGAAAAAGATTTAAATCAGGTGAAGACACCGGAGTCATTATTGAATTAGGAAGGAGAATTGAATCATCAAGTTGAGGTTCAGGATCATATTCATTCTCAGGTTCAATTTCAGGAAAAGGATAACTTACCAAAAATGTCAATGTGATTTTCAAAATTCAGAGTTTGGGCAAGTTCAAATGGGTGTACTGAAATGGAATCTTATTTTTCAAAACAACATGATTCTTCGGCTCTAACAGAATGGTTAGCGACATCAGAAATAGTCAAACGGTGAGAATGGAGAGTTTGGACTATTATATCTATGTCATGATTACGAGCGATTTGAGCCTGAGTCATGGCTTCAAGCAGCTTTTCATAGTTGATTGGTTCATCGTTTTGTTGCGATTGGACTTGAAAAGATGAAGTTTTGTTTTGGAATTTGCGATGAAATTGTGAGTCCGTCAGATTTTGTGATTGTTGCTTGGACTTACGCATACTCATTTCCAAGATTAATGATTTTCTATTTTGAACTGGTAGAATTGAGTATGAATCTTGGAAATATTGTGGACAAGGTGGATAGGAGGACAAGTTGGTTGAAAATTAGACTCGGGGGAGGTGAATCCCTATTGACTCTGTGAAGAGTCGAAATTATTTTAGAAATTATGGTCATAAGATTGGGGGCATGGGTTATATTGATTCGGATAAGACCAATCCGGCACACTAGGTTGATTAAAGTTATGATATGCCGGGTTGGTAATATCCAAAAAAGAGGTCGAGGTGTAATATGGATTACCATTAAAATTAGAAAAATTATTGTTATAAATCATATCACATAAGAAATGTCAAATACAAATAAAGAAAAACAAACAAATAAGCAAACAAATAAAAAAAAATCTAACCTAAGTTAGGGTAAACCTTAAACCTAGACGACTCCTAACTGGTTAGACTGTCCACGGGGGGTATATTGTTGAATGTGACCACAAGTTAATCGGCCAGGTAGGGGCAAGATTGGTGAGAGATATCCATGCTTAAAGCAACAGGCTTAATTATGCCAAACCATCAGCCTTCGGGATTTCGCCCCTCAATCCCCAACCTTAGTCACCGATTTGGCAACAGTCAGATTCAAATTATCTTCCCCCTTAGGTCAGTCTTCTATTTGAGTCCGAGATGTCCCTAGGGCCAACGTATACTTAGTTTTAATTAGGCTTGGGCTAGTGAGTGAGGAGATTGTTTGTGGGCTAAGAAAAGGTAATGACTTTCTCACTTTATCTTGTTTATAGGACAAGCCCTTAAATCAATTTAGTGCAGTGTACAAGTATATAGAAAAAAAGTAACACTCAAGCAATATTTCATACAAGAATGAACCTTATACTAAATGCTATGCACACATACCTTGGCTCCAACACTCTTCAACAGTAAATAGAAAATGTAACGAAATAGACACGTGCCTAAATGCAAAGTCTAAATCATTTTTAGCATTTACAATCAACCTTTTACTATTGTATTAGAAATGTATATACAGTGAGTCAAACAAGAAAATAAATAGTTAGAGATATTAATCTTTGCAATTCAGCTAACCTGTAGAAAATACATGTTAATAATTCACTCAGATTGCCACAGGAATGTTGCAAATCTGAGGGCTTCTGGGCTCTGCTTTCTTGAGCAGAGTCCAGGGCCACTTATATGTCCATTGTAGCAAAAATTCCTTGTTGTCAAACCTGTACACCAAGAACAAAGAAGAAAGTTAACCAAAAATTATAAACTTAAAAAGAGAATAACTTACCATCCCTCCCCGGCAACGGCACCAAAATTTGATTTAGGTTTTTACCTGCACACAAAAATATAGAATTTCAAAACTTTTAAAACAGTAGTGCAAGGTGCTCAATTCTACCGCTATAGCAAGTGACTATGCGAGTCATGATCCACAAGGAGGGACTAGCGATGGAAGCTTTTTAGTGTTGGCCCAAAGGCCCATCACTCTAGCTTTGATGATGATTAACTCATGTAGTTATAGTTTACTAATGATCTTATACTTATTTAGTTTCAGTTACTATCAAGATCTTAGTAGGTGTGTAGTTTTAATAAGGTGTTTTGGAGCATACGTGTGTTGATTCAAGAGCTTACGCATCAAGATCACATCAAACACACAGTTGGAGTCTAACTTGTTGGATCGTGTTTGGATCGAGTCGACTTGGAGATAGAGTTCTACAAGAAGGCTTCAGTTTGTATTGTTTAGATCTTGTGTAAGATAGATAGTGATGATATGCTCAAGTTCAC
Organism: Agave tequilana; assembly: GCA_038442645.1. Lineage (NCBI taxonomy): Eukaryota > Viridiplantae > Streptophyta > Magnoliopsida > Asparagales > Asparagaceae > Agave > Agave tequilana. The sequence goes on from JAVJIF010016368.1 coordinate 42,088, forward strand.
ACACACACTAGTTTCTATATGTTTGATTTTCATTTAACCGATTTTCGATTTCATATCAAAAACATAGATATATTGAACCCGCTCTGATACCAATTGTAGATCTAAAATACAATGCCAACACTCACACAAGAATATTAGTGTTAAAGAAATAAACGTACTTGCAATAAGGAAAATAAATCACAGAAAAGTTAAGCAAACACAAACACAAGTGATTTATCCTGGTTCAGTCCTCGTGACCTACATCCAGTCCCCAAGCCACCCGCTTGAGATTTTCCTTTAACCTTGATTTTGTACACTCAAAATCAACACCTTGTATCCCACTTGACAAATCTTCTTTGCCAAATGTATACAACTCTTCTTATAACCAAGAAGACCACAACACCTTGTACAACTTCTCTTCTACACCAAGAAGACGCTCTTGTACAATGCTTCCTTTGAGTGATTACAAACTTTTCTATAAGCCTTGATTCAGTATGTGATCGTGGACAAGGGCTATTATAGATGGACTTTCAGAAATCTTCACTTAGGAGTAGGAATTTGGTGAAGAAACAGAAAGTGGAAACAGTTTTCAGAAAGCCAGAATATTTTTCAGAGTTTTGGTCAGAAAACTTTCTATTTGAATTGGTATATTAAACCTAAGATAACAACCCTATATATAGCTGAAATCTATAGTTAGTTAGGGTAGATATTAGGACCATTTTGAATGTTTAAACGTTGGATAATGTTGAAGGAAATACCAGAAAACAGAAACTGTCCAACAGTCAGAAACTGCCATTAGTCGACTTGAGATATGAGGTTAGTCGACTAGGGTAGGCAAATTTCACTGAGTTAGTCGACTAGTATTGGGATCAATTCGACTAGGTCAAGTTGAAATCAAAAGACAAGTTTCTAAAAACTGAAACTAGTCGACCAGAGGAAACTATAAGTCGACTATACCAGTCTATTAGTCGACTAAATATACTATTAAGTCGACTAATAGTGACAAACAGAGAGTTGGGATCTTTCAGGACAAAAATCTAGTCGACTAGGGAAATTGACAAGTCGACTATACCATGTATAAGTCGACTATAAAAGAGTATAAGTCGACTAATAGGCTATGATGTGTGTGTGTGTATCAGGGCTTTTAACATGCTATCAACAATTACAATACACATCTTTATCAACTCTCTTTGGGAAGTCTTGATCATGTAGAACTCTTGAATAGGCTTGTGATAGAGCTCCAAATGATATGGCTTCACAAATGTATTATCAAAATTAAGTTCCAACATTCTCCCCCTTTTTGATGATGACACTTTGTGTGCACAAATGCTCCCCCTGCAGAAAATAAGTTATATGTTCTCCCCCTGCAGAAAATGGGTTATAACAGATATAGAAACACTTGTGTTCTCCCCCTGCAACAAATATATCATAACATGTATATATATATATATGATAAATATTTGAAGTAATGTCCTTATCAAACTTCTTATATGGTACCTGAAAGATAAACATTAGATGGTACCAATCATAAAAGTAAATCATTAACCTTTAGGAGACCAAACCTAATTTGAATTTAGTTTCCATTTGTTAGTATACACATAATTGCATGAATTACATATATCATGTATGTATGATGCAATATAAGTATTTTTGTCAACAATGTTTAAGTTTTTAGGAATCCATATGAACTTATTCTTAATTCTTTTTGAAATAATATCAGACTTTCTTTTTATAAAAGAATATGGATTATTAACATATGAAGATTTTCCAAAAAATCCAAGACCATAATGATTATGTGACATCTTTTGATATGATAACAAATCATTCAACTTTTCTTTTTCTTGATTAAACTTAGTCACATTTTTCAAAATCTCTTCATATTTCATTTTGAAAACTGACATGTCTTTATCTAACACAGAAATTCTTTCATTTAAAGACACAGTTTCCTTTTTAAGCAAAATATTTTCTTTTATAAAATTCTCATTATCCTTTTTCAATGATGATATCACTTTTTCAAAATCATCTTTTTGAGAATTTATAGAAGAAACTTGAGAGACATAACATGAATTTTCTTTGAAAAGTTTTTCATTTTCCTTTAATAAAACTTTATTTTTCATTTTTTCATTCTTTAGATCATTGAATAATTCATGAAATGCATCTAAAAGTTCAGTATATTGTGCCTCATCTTCTTCTAGTGCCATGTAACAGATGTTGGCATGTTCAGTGGCTTCTTCTTCGTCAGAGGAAGAGGAATCACTGTTTTCCCATGATGCTTGGTAGTCTTTCTTCTTTCTGAACTTTTTTCTCTTGTATTTACCTTTATTTTTGAGCAATAGACAATCCTTCTTCATATGGCCTGTTTTATTGCAATTAAAACATCTAAACTTACCTTGCTTCAAGAATCTTTTGAATTTTCTTGAAAGCATTGCCATCTCCTCTTCATCGTCATCTGAATTGTCCCTGTCTGAGGATGCATAGAAGGCAAGTTCTTTCTTCTTTAAGAGAGATTGTTGTTCATCCTTCTTTCTGTCTTCGAGTTGCACTTCATATGCCATTAGATTACCAATAAGATTTTCTAATGTCATTGTTGAGAGATCATTCGCTTCTTCTATTGCAGTTGTCTTCTTCTCCCAATCTGGTGTGAGTGGTCGAAAGATCTTGCGAACTTTTTCGACTTGGGTGTATTCCTTTCCAAGGGATGCTAAGGAATTGGTTATGCCGGTGAATCTTGTAACCATTTCTGAGATGGTTTCATTCTCCTTCATTTTGAAAAGTTCAAACCTGTGGACAAGAATAAAATTTTTAGATTCCTTAACTTTATTTGTGCCTTCATGTGTTCCCTAAAGAGTGTGCCATATTTGATTTGCAGAAGTGGCTATTGACACACGGTTGAATTCTTCTTTGGTTAAGGCACAGAATAAAGCATTCATCGCTTTGGCATCAAGGTTCGCATTCTTCTTTTGATCATCACTCCAAGCATTGTAGTTGGTTGTCGGTTTTGTGTACGGTGCTTCTACAATGTTCCAAAGTTCGTAGTTGAGCGATTGCAAGTATATCTTCATTCTACACTTTCAATAGTTGTAGTTGGATCCGTCAAATAGCGGTGGACGTTGTGTAGAATGTCCTTCTTTGAATTGTGACGAAGGTAACTCCGTTGCCATCCTTGTAGATTGTTGACTGGGTATGCAGGGCTCTGATACCAATTGTTGAACCCGCTATGATACCAATTGTTGAACCCGCTCTGATACCAATTGTGGATCTAAAATACAATGTCAACACTCACACAAGAATATTAGTGTTAAAGAAATAAACGTACTTGCAATAAGGAAAATAAATCACAGAAAAGTTAAGCAAACGCAAATACGAGTGATTTATCCTGGTTCGGTCCTCGTGACCTACATCAGTCCCCAAGCCACCCGCTTGAGATTTTTCTTTAACCTTGACTTTGTACACCCAAAATCAACACCTTGTATCCCACTTGATAAATCCCCTTTGCCAAATGTATACAACTCTTCTTACAACCAAGAAGACCACAATATCTTGTACAACTTCTCTTCTACACCAAAAGACGCTCTTGTACAATGCTTCCTTTGAGTGATTACAAACTTTCCTATAAGCCTTGATTCAGTATGTGATCGTGGACAAGGGCTATTATAGGTGGATTTTCAGAAATCTTCACTTAGGAGTAGGAATTTGGTGAAGAAACAGAAAGTGGAAATAGTTTTCAGAAAACCAGAATATTTTTCAGAGTTTTGGTTAGAAAACTTTCTATTTGAATTGATATATTAAACCTAAGATAACAACTCTATATATAGCTGAACTCTATGGTTAGTTAGGGTAGTTATTAGGACCATTTTGAATGTTTAAACGTTGGATAACGTTGAAGGAAATACCAGAAAACAGAAACTGTCTAACAGTCAGAAACTACCATTAGTCGACTTGAGATATGAGGTTAGTCGACTAGGGTAGGCAAATTTCACTGAGTTAGTCGACTAGTATTGGGACCAAGTCAACTAGGTCAAGTTGAAATCAAAAGACAAGTTTCTGGAAATTGAAACTAGTCGACCAGAGGAAACTATAAGTCGACTATACAAGTCTATTAGTCGACTAAATATACTGTTAAGTTGACTAATCTTGACAAACAGAGAGTTGGGATCTTTCAGGACAAAAATCTAGTCGACTAGGGAAATTGACAAGTCGACTATACCATGTATAAGTCGACTATAAAAGAGTATAAGTCGACTAATAGGCTATGATGTGTGTGTGTGTCAAGACTTTTAACATGCTATCAACAATTACAATACACATCATTATCAACTCTCTTTGGGAAGTCTTGATCATGTAGAACTCTTGAATAGGCTTGTGATAGAGCTCCAAATGATATGGCTTCACAAATGTATCATCAAAATTAAGTTCCAACAAGATATAATATCTTTCATGTGTATTGGATTTTATCCATACACTCTATGCTTCAAAAAGAGTTTCAATATCTTGTTTTTGTATCTATACTTGTTTTTGGAGAAAATGATTTTTCATTTCAAAATACAAGTTTTGAAAAATACGGTTTTCGATTTTAAGCTTAACTTTTAAATCACAAAAATGGTTCAAAATATTTGTAATATGTGTTGAATTTTGATCACACATATTTGCACTTCAGAGTATTTTAAAGAACTTATTTTTGTGAAATTAATATGAATTTATGGGATTTTAATTGAATCAAAAAGAGCAGTTTTCATGTCCTTTGCTCCAGCACTCTTCAACAGTAATGTAAAGAAACAAAATAGTCAGACACCCTAAGATGTAAGAGTCTAAATATTTTTTAGCATTTACAAAGCAACAAGTTACTGTTGATTAGAAATATGTATATAGTGAGTTAAACAGATAAACTAATAACTGCAGAGAGGTAATCTCTGAAAAGCAACTTGCAAGAGACTACAGCTAGTAGTTCACCACAGTTGTGCGCTCTGATGCTCTGCCTTCTTGGCCAGAGGCACATAATAGCAATATGTCCACTGCAGCTCCTACTTTTCTGTAATTAGCCCCTGTACACCAAAACAAAGAAGAAAAGGGATTAATTCGTTAAAGTAAATTAAAAAGAAAGAAAACTTACCATCCCTCCCCGACAACGACGCCAAAATTTGATCGAGCCAAACCTGAACAAAAAATACAGAAATTTAGAATAGTGCTAGGTCCTCAATTCTACCGTGTAGCCTAGGGCTAATAGGTCGTGATCCACAGGGAGGGTCAGCGATGGAAGCATTGTGTAAGTTTCTCTCTTTTAATTTATCAAAACTAGTTAATATTTATCTTCTCAAAAAGAAAATAAAATTATTGTGTTAAGTTAAGAAGGAGATGGTAGAAGAAGAGGTTGTGGTGTTGTTGTTTTATTTATAAAAAAAGGAATGACTAAAAAAAAGAGAATTATAACTCTAAACTTATTATCTGAAAAAGAAAACAAAAATAGTACTTACCTCTACCGTTGAATCATAACGAAGACTTATATCAGCATGAAGTAAAGCAAAGCAAATAGAAAGAGTAACTTTAACATGGTGCTCAGCCAGATTGAATACGATGAAGAAAAGTTGAAAAACTCCATTGATGTCACCTTCAATATAAGTCTCTTAAAAAAGAATTACAATAATGTCACTCTATAATAATTCTTCCTCTCTTTTCTCACGTAACTCTCTCTAGCCTAAAAGAAAATAAAAAAATAAAAATTATATTGAAGGAAAAAAGAAAAATCTAAACTAAAGCTCTCTCTCTGAGATGGTGCCTTTTCTGCCTTCGCGGTATGAGGGTATTTATAAGAGAAAACCAAAGGAATAGAAAGTGTATGAAGATAGGGAGAGCTGGCTATTTCTGAATTTGAATCCTCGCCTTATCTCCAAACTTGATTTGATTTATGCAGAATTCAATTCTGATCTGCAACTTGTTGGCATGTTGATTGCTGAATATCACTTATCAAATGATAGAATTTGAAAGAGTGATCAACAGAAGAATTGTAGCCCTTTAAGTCTTCTTTCTGTAGCATCTTGAATCATCATTTCGGCAGCGAAAGTTATGATTAAAATGCGAAACTGTATCCATCCTGAATCCGAATCTAAATTGCTTCATCTCATCCATTGATCTTCTCTCTATCCATTTATCCTCTAGAATTTTCAATTTATCTTCTAGAATTGATATGATATTCATTTATCTTCAGCGAAACAGACAGGGTCTTCAAACAATCCGTTTTTCCCTTGAAATGAGATGATATTATCTTATCTGATATATTCAGTTTTCAGATAAGATAGCTTCTATAACCTTATGAATTGAATTGGTCCCCTTTGATTTGAACTTTTGATTAAATTGGATAAATCTGTCACTCTCTCTTTTCTTCCTTAATTACCCTACGCGCCACTGGACATGAAAATACATTAATAGCAGAGTTTTATTTAAATATAAATACAGAAATGTGACACATATGATATGAAAATATGTAATGCATGTGTGTGATCATCCCCCACGTCCCCCACCTGCACCATTATTTTCTCCCACGTTCTCTAGCTCCTCTCCTCTCTCATGTTCCTCACACTGTACCCATTTCCTCCCACGTCCCCCTCATGTTCTCTCCTTTCTCACACTCTCAACCTCTCTCTCCCCCTCTACCCCTCTCCCTCTCTCTCTGTCACGCCCCGATTCTCAAAATATGTGATAACGGAGTCGCGACGAGAGTCGGCGATGTATATACGAGAGGAGAATATCTCACATATACATGCTAAGCCTGAAATAACCTGAACAAGTTATAACAATCTACTATGGTAAATCAATATCACTGCAATATGACATATATATATCTAACACAATAATAGCAAATGAAATAACGGAATAAAATCAAGTAACGAGTCTGATATATGGAATCAAGGAAACTATAGAAACGTGCATAAAAAGGAAGAAAGAATACCAAAATATGTAGAGAGAAAACTCTAGCCCCTCGCAAAGCATATGATCTCAATGAACACCTGATCAATAAAATAAAATGTCCAATATCTGAACGTGCAAATACAGGGCCGTCAGGAAGCGACCTAATGAGTACATAAGAAAAGGAGAAGTGTTCGTGCATATAAACTGTGTGTACAAAATAACAATAGATCTAAAGCTGAAATAAAAGATAGCTGAATAATAATAACATGAATAAGTCTGCAGATAAAAGATGACTAATACAACTGTAAACAAATAACTGATGTCATGATGTGTAACCAAACATATGTCACTAGTCTAGTAACAATTGGGTCATGTGTACAATTATATGTCTTCATAACTTATAAGATATTCAGTCAGGTTAGTACAGTCCATTATAGCATATAATAACAGTTTATCAATATTAATTATGTCAGCAAACACCAATTGCCACTTGTAATAGACGCATCCCATACTATGCCTAGTACACGTGTCAACCAAGGTCTTAAATTATTTAAACTGATCGGTTAGAGACATTATCCATGCTTTAGGTGGGTCCCGTACATACCCATGATCACAGCCCAGATGCCTGGCGCTGCGCCAGGCCCTACCGCCAGGTAGTCAGTAACAGTAACAGTACTCACAGTATCACTGTAGAACAATATTCAAAGTAACACTGTGGAACAATAAACAGATGAGATGTCAGTTATCCCTTGGAACCCTGCAGTGGAACCGTAAGTCGGCTGGGCAACCTGTATCCGATGATCACCCAAAATACAGACGCTGTCTCCTCCACCAATTTTCCTAATCTCAGTGTAAGTTGTCATTTTACATTATTATTAATTAATTTAAACAATCAATATCCATGTACTTATAATGCTGTGACGATACGGTGACAATAACAGTACAGTATAACATTAACAGTAATCGTATACACAGTGAACGGTAACAGTAACCGTGTATACGATAAACAATAGGATTGTATAGGGTGTTACGGTCAAACAATCCTTTCCCAGTAACTTTCAGTAACATGAATTTATACAATAACAGTCTTGCACCTCTAGTCAATGTATAATCTCATATATAACTGATCAAAATCTCATCCTCCTGTAGTAGATATAACACTAATGAATCCGCCAACTCATAATCTCAATAGTCCTCATGAACATCAAGTGCTAAGTCTGTAACAGAGCATCAGGTACTGTAAATCACTAGTCTAATAAGCCAATAACCAGTTCTCTCATCGTTACCAATTTGTTCTAATTCGCTAATCACCAATAACAGAGATCAAGTAATAACTGTTATCAAACTCTGAATATATATATCATCACCGATATCAATGAAACTACTCTCACAATAATTCTATCTCTATAACTGGATAACAACAATAACTAGGAATCCATCACAAATAGCAGCCTACTGATATCCACGAGATCGACTAAAATAATAAATACTGAGATCACAAATAAAGAATGAAACATCCTCGAAAATTAGATTTATCCAACTGTAATCAAGAACATGATTAAGGAGTGCAACATTCTCGATCGATATGACATCTCGATCATCTCTATATTCAATCCCCAACGTCGATAAGATCATCAGTACTCAATCAATACAATCAGGGTAAATTCAAAAGTCCTTGTTTCAATAATCCAAAACTAAGATCATGTTACACCTCGATATCAGAGGTAAAATATACACACAATACCTGATGATAATCTAAAAAGTCAATCTCATCTATATACTGATCAAGATCTAATAAAAGGAATGTAAATCCCGGATCAACTCTTAAGTCCCCATAACAATCAAATATCAAGAACCCAATCTCTTAATAAGGTAAGATCATAACTAAAGTGTTCTCAATATTCAGATTAAATTCTTATCCAAAAATCACCAAGTAAAGGAACATCATGTCTGATAATTACTCCACATAAAATATGAATCTCTTATCTCAATCACGAATCAATCAACCTCAAGATCAATCCCATAGACAGACTATCATAAGTAGATCTGAATCTGAAAATGGTAATCGTCTACACATGATGTAGTATAAGTCTAATGTCTCAATATCAAATTACAAGGTCTCAAAATCAAAATATAAGGCCTCAACATCAAAATACAAGGTCCATATACATATTAACATCAAAATTACCTCTAACCAATTATCTGTGATACCTCTAAACTCTAAAAAGGTAAAAAAAATCCATGTCTGATAGTCCAACATAAAAGTAGATCAAGATGCTATCTGACCTTAAACACGAGCTAGTCCAGTAAATCAATAGATTAAATTAAGTAACAGTCTAGAATAAACACAACTAATCCTGAACCCATAGAGGAAACCAACCATCACATGAAATGGCACCAATAAGTGTTCATATTAACCAAATCAATACGATAAATATTTTCTGATGTCTCATGAAGTGATACAGGTAATAATATTGATAAAATATCTCAGACAGCCACATGAAATGATACAAATAATATATAGATACCTACTGACAATGGTAAATAAGAAAATAGACAAGAACAAACACTCATTTGAAATGACGCAGTTTTGAAACCGAATCGCCCTCTGGTCTTCACTAACGAACTGATATGGATCTCCAGATTATCCCATAGGCCGGTCTTTGAATCACCTGTATATCGGGTCCATAACGAGTACAACTCCAAATCTTCCGTAACGGGTCCGGATTAATCCGAAATCACTGCAATACGCATCCAAACACATGACTCACACCCATACAATTATAGACACGTACTGGTATACACCCCGTACATATATACACTCCACATACATACATGTGCACTCTTATACATATAATATACATGCCGTTATAGACATACATATATATACATTTATACACACCCATTTACACATACCACACAAACTCACGCACACACCAACGCACACTACACCATACAAACAAAACATGCACATTAATTTACTCACCAACATGTTAATATTTACGCAACACACCCAAGTAATTAAAACATACCATATATATACAAATATGAAAGAGAGAAATGGAGAAAGAAAGGGATTTAAGGGGGACTCACGCAATAGAGTGACTTGCGGTGCGCCGACGGAGGCTCCGACGGAGTGGGAGGAGGCCACGAAGGATGTCAATGGAATGTTAGAGAAGAGTGGAGTATCCTCGCACTCGTCGACGGGGGAAACCGGGCTCCAACTGGTCCCGATGGCAACGAGGAAAAGGGGACAATTTCCATGGGTGTGGGTGTAGTGAGGGGCTGGAGGTATATTATGCATGGTGGAGGAGATGTGCGCTGCAGATGGGGAGTCCGAGCTTCCTGTGGTGCTGTCGTTCATGGCCTAGATGCGCGCGTAGCAAAAGGGAGGGGGCACTGGTTGGCTTGGGCACTGCTCTAGGTCTGCAAGGAGAGCTCGGCCGGAGAGGTTGACCACCAGGGGGCTCTTGGCCTGAGGTGGAGTCATGGGGGAAGAAAAAGGCTACCGCAGAGGGTTTGGGGTGTGCTGTGGGTTGGCGCAGGGATGTGCAGCTCAAGGGAGATCTGTAGAGGGAAGTCGACAGCCATGCATGTTGTTGATCCGATAATGGTTCGGCCAAGGACATGGGAGATCTGCCATGGCCTATGCTGGGCTGTCGTGGGGGCGACTGATTGGTCGCTAATGTTGCATATTTAGTATCATATTTTCATACTTGTTATAGAATAAAACTTTGCATTGTCCTAATTAATTGTTTGATTTATTTGCAGGCCCATTCTTTAAGGAGATGAAGAGAAATGAGCCAAAGCCTACCAAAATTCTGAATTAAATCAGAGTTAATTCGAGCTTAGAGAATCAGGGCAAAATCAAGAGGTTGAAAACCGGTTGAGAAGAATCCTCTCAGAATCGATCGGTTAAACCCAAGAATCAAAGGCCATTTCGTCACACTCGCAGACTCAAACTGAAAATCTAACTACAGATAAAGTCAGAAGGCAAAACCAGGGCGACCCACCAACAGGGTGTGGCCACCTGGCCACACCCTGGCCGCGAAAACACGGCCAAAGCCGCGTTTTCGCGGCTTGGTTGGGGAGTTAGGGGGAGCGTTTGCTCCCCCGATCTCCCCGGGATCCTGAAAGTTGGGGTTTTGCCTATAAAAGGCCAGTATTTGCACTGAAAATGGAACGACCATGCAGAGATAGGATTTAGCCTAGTTTTCATTTCTTGTAGTTTAGGTTTTTCTTTTCTTTTTATGTAATTTTTATGTAAGCTTAGGTTAGATGAAGATTCATGTAAGTAAGAGAGAGAGGCTTATGTTGAGAGTGACACCGATGTACCCTCCTCCTTTCTTCCATCGTTTCAAGCAATAAAAGGTAATTTGTTTATGTTCGTATTTACTTTTATTTTCTTCTTCCTCTTTCTACTTTACCTCTTTTGTTTTTGATGAGCTTGCAAGTGAATCCAGAAGTATAAGTATACAAAAGCCTTTGTGAGTGCCAACGATACTTCATGAAGAAGTTCTCCTCCTCAAGATCCGTATCACTTCATTCTTGCAAGGCTTGATGATATAATGCGAACAGGAACTGAGCTCGATCTTATGAACTATGCGTTGAACGCCTCCAAAGAAAGGTAGAACATGCAAGGATTCCAGGTAAGTCATCAACCAAACTAGGTGAGTAATTCCTTAATCTTCTTTCTTTTCTTTTATTTCTTAGTTTAGATCGCCAACACAATTTCTTTCACCACATCTTCCAAATTGTTTTCACTCTTTTTTCCAATTCATTTGTATATAGTCATTCTATGGTTTTCTCCACCTTCTTCATCTATCGCTTTCTTTTTAACTTTAACCTTTAACTCTTCTTTCATTTTTATTTCTTAAAACAAAGAAGAACATTCATTTTGTTTTCATAAAGATTTCAATAAAGAACTTTGAACGCTTCTATCGCAAACCCTCCTTGTGGATCCCGACCCGCATAGCCACTTGCTATAGCGGTAAGAATTGAGCACTTGCACATTTTTATTAAAAATTCTGAAATTTCGTATTTTGTGTGCAGGTCAAGCTTCAATCAAATTTTTGGCGCCGTTGCCGGGGAGGGTAACGTTTTTATTGAAATCTGATTTTTATTGAATTTTTTTTTTTAGAACTAAAACGAATTTTCTTCTCTGTTGCAGGTGTTGGCCCAAGGTTACAATCACCCATGATTAGTGTATTTTGATGATTACAAAACATATTAGTTATTTGTACTAATAACATTTGTTGTTTAAGTGTGTTTCAGATTTTTATTCATTCTAGAAGTCTTCTCTCACAAATACAAGGATTTGGACTCAAGTCAACTCCAATTGGGCTCAAGGAACAAGTGTTGAAGATTATATGAAGAAGCCTATTGAAAATCTTGAAGTCCTTAGAAACATTGTAAGAAATAGAATGTTAAAGTTTGAGTATATGAAATTTGGCTCTAGGATTTGCACACACACTTGTTTCATATATTTCCTATGTTTTAAAAATGGTTATTTCTAAGTTTTATGCCTTAGTTTATATATACATGTACCAAAAGCTTTATATCTTGAAAATCTTGTATAAAACATGTGTATAAACTATTTTCTGCATAATACTTAGCTATATGTATTTTTAAAATATTTCTCAAAATTTTTGTAACTCAAAAACAAGCCCAGTTTTTTTGTTTCAGGCAACTCCGGCCGACCGGCCCGGTCGACCGGCGATGTGTCTGGACATGCACTGTTTGTGCATGTCTGTCGGTTGACCGGACCGGTCGACCGACGGAGAGCAAATTGCTCACAGTTTGTTTCGGTCGACCGGACCGGTCGACCGGAAGAAGGAAACTGTGTTTCCTCTTTTGGGACGGTCGACCGGACCGGTCGACCGAGAGCCAACGGCTCTTTGCAGCTGGCCTTGCGGTCGACCGGACCGGTCGATCGCCAAGCCTGCTATAGCCTAACGGCTCTTTCCTCTTTGGGCTATTCTGAAAAACTGTTTTTGTTTTCAGCTTTAACAGATTTTTGGAGAGTTGTTGGGGAGCTTTTTCAGAGAAAATAAGACCAAAAGAAATTGTTTTTAACCTATTTTTAACCCTATAAATAGAGGAGAAGTCTCTCTTGCATATACTAAGAAAAATCCTCAAGTTTGTATTGTTTTCAAAAGAGAAAAGAAAAGAGTTTAAAGCTTTCATTCCAATTCTTTTTGAGCCTGTTTTTCAGTTGTGTTTGATTACTAATATCACTCTACAACTGAAGTTTTTCTCACCACACTTCATAGAGCCAAAAATCCTATACTCATTCTATAGTGAAGTTGTAATAGAAGTGAGAGTGTTTGTAAAAGAGTTTGAGAAATAGTGTAGTGATCTTGTTGTGGTCACTTTGTTCTTGTAATCCTTTCTTTGTGAAGCAACCTCTTCGGTAGAGGTCCTTTGTACTCGGTGGAGCTCGGTGCTCGGTCTTCGGTAGACCAAATTGTAAAGGCGTCCTCGGTGGATAGTGGAAACCCTTCACGGAGGTGAAGGCGGGGAGTAGAGCGGTGGCTCGAACCTCGAAACAAATCACTTTGTTTGCGATTGCCTTTGCGTCTAATTCTTGCTTTACTTTTCAATAGCTCCTTATTGCTTTCTATTGCATACTTGTGATATTGTTTAATTCTCTTGTGCTACTATTTGCTTGCTTGTAATTCTTGCCATTTATTATTGTGTTTGCATCATTCTTCATATCATTCATTTCATACTTGTGTGTGCCAATCCCGTACTCATCCAACAAGAGCTTCACATAGCGCCTCAACCCATATCAAGGGGAATCAAGAGGAGTTTAGTCCAGAGCCTCGCAAGAGGAATTCGGCTACACTTGTTGAATTGTACTAAGTTGAGCCTCACTTGTTTTAGGTTCCGCATTTAGAGAGTTAAAATTTTTAAGATTAGCAATCACACCTATTCACCCCCCCTCTAGGTGTTTTTCAATTGGTATCAGAGCTTGGACTCTAGGATTTGGTTTAACAACCTTAGAGAAGATCCTAATTTGCTAATCATTTCATTCACATTCATATAGTAAAAATGGCCGATGGAATTAAGACCCCTCCTAAATTTGATGGACTTAACTTTCCCATATGGAAAGTTAAGATGACCGTGTTTTTGCAATCTCTAGGTAGCCGAGTTGCAAAAGCCGTGACTAAGTCCTTTAGTGTACCCCCCGGTGACGAATCCACTTGGTCCGAAATAGAGACTAAGGAATTCGATGCCAATGCCAAAGCTCACTATGCACTTCTACAAGCCCTTAATTATGATGACATTTCTAGGGTTATCCATTGCAAATCCGCATATGAGATTTGGTCACACTTGATAGTCACTCATGAGGGGACCTCACAAGTAAAGAAGGCTAAGATTGACCTTCTTCGGTCCCAATATGAAACATTTAGCATGCAAGAAAATGAAACCATAGATGATATGGTTACAAGATTTACCAAGATTACTAATGGACTCTCTTCTTTAGGTGAAGATATCAACAATGATCAAAGAGTAAGGAAGATCATCCGTGCTCTTCCTCCTTCATGGGAAGTTAAAGCAACAACCTTGAAGGAACTCAACGACAATGAAGAGATGGAGCTTATAGGTCTCATTGGGAACCTCAAAACCCATGAGATGGAAAGGAAAGCAAGGGAGGATATGGCTCCTTCTAAAAAGAAGACTATCGCCTTCAAGAGTCAAGCTACACACTCCGATGAAGATGATGAAGAGGAAGATGATGAGGAGCTCTCACTCCTTGTTAAGAATGTCCGGAGGATGTACAACAAGGCGAAGTACCAAGGTAGAAGAAGATGGCAAGGAGGCAAAGAAGAAAGAAGGATCACTTGTTTCAATTGCCAAAAGCCCGGACACATTGTTGCGGAGTGTCCGGACAAAGCTAAGCCCTCCACATCAAAGAAGCCCTACAAGAAGAAGGCTATGAAGGCAACTTGGGATTCGGAGACCGAATCCGAGGAAGAAATAGACACCGCCAACATGTGCTTCATGGCTAATGAAGGCACAAGCAAGGTAACCTCTTCCCCTTCTCATGATAATGAACTTTCTATGGATGTGTTAGAAGAGGCTTTTGTTGAGTTGTCACAAAACTATGATTTCTTAAAGAAAAAGTATCTTAAAATGAAAAAGGATAATGAATCTTTAAGTCTTCAAGTTTTTACTCTTACAAAGGAAAAAGATGATTTGGTTTCCACTTTGGCCACTACCAAAAATGATTTTGAAAAATATAAGATTTCTTGCAAAGGTAAGGCCCCTCTAATTGATTCAAATGAAGTTACTATGCTTAAGGAAAGATTAGACTCATTAAGTGTTGTTTTGAAAGATTGTGAGTTTAACAAGAAGAAAATTGAGGCTATGTTTCCTAAGAAACAAGCCCCTAAGAAAAATGCTCATGCTCATGTTCATGTTCATGCTTCATAACCTAAACAACATGGCAAAACCCCAAAACATGCTCACACTACACATACACATCATGCATTCATGTATGGTAGAGTGTTCTCATGTTCACATTGTGGACGGAAAGGGCACTTAGCCAATTTTTGCTATGATAGATTAAACGTTTCACGTCATAATGTTTGGGTTCGAGGCACTAACTTTAAAGGACCCAAGAAAGTTTGGGTACCAAAATCAACAATTATGTTAAATGATGTAGGTACTTTCCAAATCCCAACGACGTAGAGGATTGTGGTATCTTGATAGCGGTTGCTCAAGGCACATGACTTGGGACATCAACAACTTTGCAACCCTATCAAGATATCATGAAGGTGGCACCGTCACCTTCGGAGATGACGCCAAGGGTAAAATCATCGGTATTGGTAATGTAAAACTTGGCACCTCTCCTTTAATTGAAAATGTAGTTTTAGTTGATGGCCTCAAGCATAATCTCTTGAGTGTTAGTCAACTTTGTGATAAAGGTTTTGATATTGTTTTTGATAATGTTTCTTGTAAAGTAATTGATAGAACTTCTAATGTTTGTGTATTTTCCGGTTTTCGTGAAAGTAATGTTTATATGATTGATATGTTAAATATGTCTTGTAATATTACTTGTTTGAAAGCCCTCGATGATGACTCTTGGTTGTGGCATAGGAGATTAGGGCATATTTCTTTTGATCACATTTCTAGGTTAAACACAAAGGAAATGGTGAAAGGTATTCCTTGCTTGAATTTTGAAAAAGACCGAGTTTGTGACGCATGTCAATTTGGGAAACAAACTAAGTCTTCTTTCAAGTCAATTAAGGATATCATGACATCACGTCCTTTGGAGTTAATCCATATGGATCTTTTTAGCCCTACACAAACCAAAAGTCTAAGTGGGAATAGATTTGCTTATGTTTTGGTTGATGACTTTTCAAGATTTACTTGGGTTTTCTTTCTTGAACATAAAAGCCAAGCATTTTCGTATTTCCAAACTTTCAAGAAAAGAGTTGAAAAAGAAAAAGATGTTTCGATTTTGAGAATAAGAAGTGATAGAGGAGGTGAATTCATTAACCAACCCTTTACCACTTTTTGTGATGAACATGGAATAAAGCATGAACTTTCTTGTCCTAGAACTCCACAACAAAATGGAGTAGTTGAACGGAAAAATAGAACATTACAAGAGATGGCTAGGACAATGCTAAGTGAATATGGTCTACCACATTATTTGTGGGCCGAGGCCGTAAACATCATGCTATATATCAAATCGTGTTTTCTTGTGTAAAAATACTACTAAAACTTCTTTTGAAATGTATTTTTCTAGAAAACCTAATGTTTCCTATTTTAAAGTTTTTGGTTGCAAATGCTTTGTTTTAAATACAAAAGATAATTTAGGAAAGTTTGATGCTAGATCTTATGAGGCTATTTTTGTAGGTTACTCAAACACTAGTAAGGCTTATAGAGTTTTCATTAGATCATCATTGACTATTGAAGAGTCTATTCATGTTAAGTTTGAGGAATCTAACAAGTTTGTTAAGAATGTTGTAGAAATAGATGCATTGGATGAAGGTTTGGAGAAAGTGACCTTGGAGGATGCTTCTACTATGGGAGACAAACCAAAGGATGATGAAGGAAGCGAAGCTAAGGTGGAAGAGGCACAAGGAAATGAAAATCAAACACATGAGGTGGAGCCTACTCAACCACTACCAAAGGATTGGAGATACAATCCACATCATCCCAAGGACCTCGTCATAGGTGAAGTATCAAAAGGGGTAACTACTCGCTCTAGACTTCATGACTATTGTGGTAACTATGCATTCATTTCTCATATTGAACCCAAAAATGTCCTCGAAGCCGAGGCCGATTCATATTGGTTGCTAGCCATGCAAGAGAAGCTCAATCAATTTGAGCGCAACCAAGTTTGGCACCTTGTTCCTAGGCCCCACGATAGACCAACAATTGGTACTAAGTGGATCTTTAAGAACAAGTTGGATGAATCGGGTAATGTAGTTAGAAACAAGGCTAGGTTAGTTGCCCAAGGTTACACTCAAATCGAAGGGATCGATTTTGAAGAAACCTTTGCACCCGTAGCACGGCTTGAAGCCATACGGATGACACTAGCATTTGCCTCATATAAAGATTTCAAATTATTTCAAATGGATGTTAAAAGTGCTTTTCTAAATGGATTTATTGAAGAGGAGGTGTATGTTGAACAACCCCCCGGGTTTGTTGATCCTACACATCCGGATTTTGTTTTTAAATTAGATAAAGCTCTTTATGGTTTAAAACAAGCCCCTAGGGCTTGGTATGAAAGACTTTCTTCATTTTTGATTTCAAATGGTTTTAAGAAAGGTAAAATTGACACAACTTTGTTTACAAAACATGTAGAAAAAGATATTCTTATTGTGCAAATTTATGTAGATGATATTATTTTTGGTTCTACTAATGAATCTCTTTGCAAAGCTTTTGAGTCATGCATGAAGGATGAATTTGAAATGTCTATGATGGGGGAACTCAACTATTTCCTTGGACTCCAAATCAAGCAAAGGAAGGATGGGATCTTCATCAATCAAGCCAAGTACACAAAGGAACTAATCAAAAGGTTTGGGCTTGAAGGATCGAAAGTAAGCAAAACTCCCATGGCAACAACTACAAAGCTTGACAAGGATGAACAAGGTAAAAGTGTAGACATTAAATTATATCGTAGCATGATTGGTAGCTTGCTTTATTTGACGGCTAGTAGGCCGGATATTATGTTTTCCGTTTGTCTTTGTGCACGTTTTCAATCTTGTCCTAAAGAATCTCACATAATTGCGGTTAAACGCATAATTAGATACCTTAAGGGCACTATTGAAATGAGTTTGTGGTATCCTAAAACCGGATTATTTGAAATGAAGAGTTTTTCGGATGCCGACTATGCGGGTTGTAGGGTAGATAGGAAGAGCACAAGTGGAACATGTCAATTCTTAGGTAATTGTCTTGTATCTTGGTCTTCCAAAAAGCAAAATTCGGTAGCCCTATCAACCGCCGAGGCGGAGTATGTTGCAGCCGGAGCTTGTTGTGCACAAGTTCTTTGGATGAAACATACTCTCCTTGACTATGATTTACACTTTGATCATGTTAAAATATTTTGTGATAATACTAGTACTATTCACATGACAAAGAATGCAAATCAACATAGTAAAACCAAACACATTGACATTAGGTATCACTTTCTTAGAGATCACTATGAGAAAGGTGATATTGTTATTGAATATGTTTCTACCGATTTTCAACTTGCCGATATTTTTACTAAACCATTAGACTATGCTAGATTTTCATTTATTTGTGGTGAGTTGAATGTTTGCATTATGGATTCTTAAAAATAAAATTTTTTTTAATTGGTATTTTAACCCTTTTTGATGTATGACAAAAAGGGGGAGAATAAGTTTAGTTTGTTTAGTTTGATATTTAGTTTTGATATTATTTGAGTTTTATTTTATGTAGAAAAAGAAAGTTTGTTTATTTAAGTTTTTGACAAAACTTTTGTACATTGAATGCTTTATGTATTGTGCTTCCATAGTCAAATTTTTATACATAGCATTATTTGAGGGGGAGTTTTTCAAACTCCTCTTCCATGTTTATTTAAATAACCTATATGTTTTGTCATCATCAAAAAGGGGGAGATTGTTGGCCCAAGGTTACAATCACCCATGATTAGTGTATTTTGATGATTACAAAACATATTAGTTATTTGTACTAATAACATTTATTGTTTAAGTGTGTTTCAGATTTCTATTCATTCTAGAAGTCTTCTCTCACAAATACAAGGATTTGGACTCAAGTCAACTCCAATTGGGCTCAAGGAACAAGTGTTGAAGATTATATGAAGAAGCCTATTGAAGATCTTGAAGTTCTTAGAAACATTGTAAGAAATAGAATGTTAAAGTTTGAGTATATGAAATTTGGCTCTAGGATTTGCACACACACTTGTTTCATATATTTCCTATGTTTTAAAAATGGTTATTTCTAAGTTTTATGCCTTAGTTTATATATACATGTACCAAAAGCTTTATATCTTGAAAATCTTGTATAAAACATGTGTATAAACTATTTTCTGCATAATACTTAGCTATATGTATTTTTAAAATATTTCTCAAAATTTTTCTAACTCAAAAACAAGCCCAGTTTTTTTGTTTCAGGCAACTCCGGCCGACCGGCCCGGTCGACCGGCGATGTGTCTGGACATGCACTGTTTGTGCATGTCTGTCGGTCGACCGGACCGGTCGACCGACGGAGAGCAAATTGCTCACAGTTTGTTTCGGTCGACCGGACCGGTCGACCGGAAGAAAGAAACTGTGTTTCCTCTTTTGGGACGGTCGACCGGACCGGTCGACCGAGAGCCAACGGCTCTTTGCAGCTGGCCTTGCGGTCGACCGGACCGGTCGACCGCCAAGCCTGCTATAGCCTAACGGCTCTTTCCTCTTTGGGCTATTCTGAAAAACTGTTTTTGTTTTCAGCTTTAACAGATTTTTGGAGAGTTGTTGGGGAGCTTTTTCAGAGAAAATAAGACCAAAAGAAATTGTTTTTAACCTATTTTTAACCCTATAAATAGAGGAGAAGTCTCTCTTGCATATACTAAGAAAAAGCCTCAAGTTTGTATTGTTTTCAAAAGAGAAAAGAAAAGAGTTTAAAGCTTTCTTTCCAATTCTTTTTGAGCCTGTTTTTCAGTTGTGTTTGATTACTAATATCACTCTACAACTGAAGTTTTTCTCACCACACTTCATAGAGCCAAAAATCCTATACTCATTCTATAGTGAAGTTGTAATAGAAATGAGAGTGTTTGTAAAAGAGTTTGAGAAATAGTGTAGTGATCTTGTTGTGGTCACTTTGTTCTTGTAATCCTTTCTTTGTGAAGCAACCTCTTCGGTAGAGGTCCTTTGTACTCGGTGGAGCTCGGTGCTCGGTCTTCGGTAGACCAAATTGTAAAGGCGTCCTCGGTGGATAGTGGAAACCCTTCACGGAGGTGAAGGCGGGGAGTAGAGCGGTGGCTCGAACCTCGAAACAAATCACTTTGTTTGCGATTGCCTTTGCGTCTAATTCTTGCTTTACTTTTCAATAGCTCCTTATTGCTTTCTATTGCATACTTGTGATATTGTTTAATTCTCTTGTGCTACTATTTGCTTGCTTGTAATTCTTGCCATTTATTATTGTGTTTGCATCATTCTTCATATCATTCATTTCATACTTGTGTGTGCCAATCCCGTACTCATCCAACAAGAGCTTCACATAGCGCCTCAACCCATATCAAGGGGAATCAAGAGGAGTTTAGTCCAGAGCCTCGCAAGAGGAATTCGGCTACACTTGTTGAATTGTACTAAGTTGAGCCTCACTTGTTTTAGGTTCCGCATTTAGAGAGTTAAAATTTTTAAGATTAGCAATCACACCTATTCACCCCCCTCTAGGTGTTTTTCAGCAGGTTATAGGGCAAGCAAAGCAGGAAATTAAGATTGCAGTAACATATAAGTGGTATTGGGCCTCTGCTCTAGAAAGCAGAGACTAATTACCCTCTGCTTTGCCGCGTTTTCGCGGCCAAAGCCGCGGATACGCGGCAAAAAGGAGTTGACTACTAACGTTGTTTTTTGCAGGGCTGCTTGACTTGCAAAATTCTAGTTTTCTGCAATTTGTTTTTTCTTATATGCCATCACCATAAGCCTGCTAATAAACCAACAGTAAAATACTTGTTGAAAAGAAAAAAAATTGATTAGACGTTTGCATTTTAGGCACGTGTCTTTTCAATTCTTTTATTTTACTGTTGAAGAGTGCTGGAGCAAGGTACGTTCGCATTGCATGTAGAATAGGACTCAACTCTTGGTTGATTTTCATTGCTTTGAGTGAATCTTATTTACATATCTTGTACACTTGCACAAACTTATCTTAAGGGCACTAACCCATAACAAGATAAGGTGGGGATTTAATCACCCTTCCTTAGCCAAAATCAGTTTCCAAGCACTCACTAACCCAAGCCTAACTAAAAATGAGTAGACGTTGGCCCTAGGGACATCTCGGACTCAATTAGGAGATTATCCTAAGGGGGAAAAGTGTTGGAATTTGACTCCTGTAAAATCAGTGTCTAGGAAAGGGATTAAGGGCCGAAAGCCCGAAGGTTGGTGGTTATTTAATTAAGGAACGTCTTTGACGGAAAACCTCCCACCAACCTTGCCCTGACCTGGCTGATTTGCTTGTGGTCAAAGTCTGTATTAGACCTCCCGTGGACAGTCTAATCAGTTAGGAGTCGTCTAGGTCATAGGTCTACCCTAACTTAGGTTAGAATTTTTTTTCTTTTTTGTTTGCTTTTTTGTTTATTTTTTGTTCTATTGTGTGATATGGCTTATAATAATAATTTTTCGAACTTCAATAATAATCCATATTACACACCGACTTCATTTTCGGATATTACCAACCCGGCATATCATAACTTTAACCAACCTAGTGTGCCGGATTGGTCTTATCCGAATCAATATAACCCATACCCCCAATCTAATAACTATAATTTCCAGAATGATTTCAACTCTTCACAGAGTCAGTGGGGCTTCACCTCCCCCAAGTCCAATTTTCAACCAACTTGTCCTCCTTCTCCACCTAGTCCATAATATTTTTAAGATTCATACTCAGTTCCACCAGTCCAAAATGGAAAACCATCAATTTTGGAAATGAGTATGCGTGAGTCCAAACAAAAATCACAAAATCTAATGGACTCACAATTTCACTACCAATTCCAAGACAACACTTCATCTTTTCAACACAACAATGAACATATCACCTATGAAGAGATGCTTGAAGCCATGACTCAGGCTCAAAACGCTCGTAATCACGACATAGATATGATGGTCCAATCTTTACATTCTCACCGTTTGGCCAGTTCTGATGTCGGTAACCATTCTGTTAGAGCCGAAGAGTCATGTAGTTTTGGAAATCAAGGTTCCATTTCAGAACAATCATTTGAACTTGCCCAAACTCTAAATTTTGAAAAGAATATTGACAGTTTGGCAAGTTATCCTTTTCCTGAAATCGAACTTGAAAATGAATATGATCATGAATCTCAACTTAGTGATTCAATTTTACTTCCTGATTCAATAATGACTCCGGTGTCTTCACCTGATTTCAATCTTTTCCCTGAGTCAACATTGGATCTTGTGCCAATTCATCATGAAATTGAATCACCTATTTTTGATGATCATATTGAACTTGACCAATTTTACACTTTTGAAAATCCTATTGACAAATTGGCAAGTTCTCATTTTTTTTGATATTGAACTCAATGAGATATGTGACATAGATTCTCAAATCTGTGATCCAGTTCAACTTTCTGAATCAATATTGACTCCTGTTTTGTTACCAAACTTGAGTAATATTTTAGAGTCAGTTTTGATTCCCCCACCTATCATTCCTGAACTTGAATCACCAATATTAAGTCACATTCTATTATTGGAAAATCAATGTGGACTTGAGTTTCAACTTCTTGACTTGGACACACTTCTTGAACCAATCTCGACTCCTGAACCTTTACTTGACTTAAGTCACTTTCCTGAGTCGGTATTAGTTCCTATACTTTCTGAGTCCAAGTCAACTGTTCTATCATTTCATACTCCATTTTGGGACGAGGTGGTTGACAAATTTGACTCTAAAATCAGTTATAGAATTTGAAAATTAGATGGGGTCAAGTACTTAATAAAAATCCTTTATGGATTCATCATTTTAATAGGTTATATTAGAGATATTTCTGGTGGGTTCCTCCGAACCCCACGAAAAGTTGATTGGGCCACATTTCGTGGACCAATCAGACCACCACCGGAACCACCACCTTAAGGTAACATTTTCCTTCCCTTTCGTCTTTTTCATGCATCTATGCATTAATTCATACATTGAGGACAATGCATGAGATAGATGTGGGGGAGGGTTTAACATAACTTTTCTTTTATTATTAAAATTTTTTTTAACATTTTCTTTACTTTTAAAAAACTTTTTGAAAATAGAAACAATATTTTGACATATTTTTTGTAAGAAACTAAGTTAATTTTAAGGAATAGGAAAATCCAAATTAGGATTTCTTATACTTGGTCAAAATAAGATTATTTGTTTGATTTTTAGGTTTAGGAAGATAATTTGTCAAAGTAATTTAGTCTTGATCTTTACCTTGATGAAATATGCACACTTCATACACTTACACACTTAGGGTTCAAAAACAAAGATTCTTATGCCTTATAAAAAAAAGAAAAAAAAAGATAAACAAATCTAATTATTGACTAACTAGGTGCTTTGGCCTAAGCAAGCCTTAGTATTTATGCGAAAGATGATTAGATAAGTTTGAGAAAAAAATATATATGAAAATCCCCTGATTAAGCTGGGTATTTGTGCCTAATAAAGCATAAGTATTCACGCCTAAAAGGGATCCATATAATAAAATCCTTAGTTTTGTGGCCTTGTTTGCTCGAGTCCTTAAGTCCTTGGGGTGTTTTTTCACCGGTGCCCTAAGACCGTTTGGTTTGGGAGTCATCGATTAAAGGCTCGTTACATGGGCAGATTAGAAAGCCTAATAGAACTAAGGAATAATACCACCAAAAAAGAAAAAAAACATATATATATATATATATATATATATATATATATATATATATATATATATATATAAATAAGGCATAAGAGTTAGAGTTAATGAAACCTTCGTCAAAATTTTCACAATCACAAGGTGCATATGACTTAGGGTAAAGTAATAGACTAGATGAGAAGTACAATTTGACTCCTTACTTTGATTGATAACAAATTTTTGAATAGAGACTAAGTTTAGGAATGAAAAATTCAGTTTTCCTATAACTTATAGATTGCTTAAATCTTACAATTATATTTCAAATATTTTTCTCTTTCAAAATGCTTTTCGAAAATACTAACTCTTTGTTTCCCTTTCTTTATGGATTTTGTGGGTGTAATCCGCTGAAAACTCTCACGAGACAAAACTCGTCCTCTAGGGGAAACCTAGAGGTTTAACGGCTTGTTGCACATGCTCAGTGCAATCGTGTGACCTGCGAAAGTGGTCTAATAATCCTTAGTATAGTTTAGTTGTTTTGCTCGAGGACGAGCAAAAGATAGGTATGAGGGTGTGATTGGTCGCTAATGTTGCATATTTAGTATCATATTTCCATACTTGTTATAGAATAAAATTTTGCATTGTCCTAATTAATTGTTTGATTTATTTGCAGGCCCATTCTGTAAGGAGATGAAGAGAAATGAGCCCAAAGCCCACCAAAATTCTGAATTAAATCAGAGTTAATTCGAGCTTAGAGAATCAGGGCAAAATCAAGAGGTTGAAAACCGGTTGAGAAGAATCCTCTCAGAATCGATCGGTTAAAGCCAAGAATCAAAGGCCATTTCGTCACACTCCCGGACTCAAACTGAAAATCCAACTACAGATAAAGTCAGAAGGCAAAACCAGGGCGACCCACCAACAGGGTGTGGCCACCTGGCCACACCCTGGCCGCGGAAACTCGGCCAAAGCCGCGTTTCCGCGGCTTGGTTGGGGAGTTAGGGGGAGCGTTTGCTCCCCCGATCTCCCCGGGATCCTGAAAGTTGGGGTTTTGCCTATAAAAGGCCAGTATTTGCACTGAAAATGGAACGACCATGCAGAGATAGGATTTAGCCTAGTTTTCATTTCTTGTAGTTTAGGTTTTTCTTTTCTTTTTATGTAATTTGTATGTAAGCTTAGGTTAGATGAAGATTCACGTAAGTAAGAGAGAGAGGCTTATGTTGAGAGTGACACCGATGTACCCTCCTCCTTTCTTCCATCATTTCAAGCAATAAAAGGTAATTTGTTTATGTTCGTATTTACTTTTGTTTTCTTCTTCCTCTTTCTACTTTACCTCTTTTGTTTTTGATGAGCTTGCAAGTGAATCCAGAAGTATAAGTATACAAAAGCCTTTGTGAGTGCCAACGATACTTCATGAAGAAGTTCTCCTCCTCAAGATCCGTATCACTTCATTCTTGCAAGGCTTGATGATATAATGCGAACATGAACTGAGCTCGATCTTATGACCTATGCGTTGAACGCCTCCAAAGCAAGGTAAAACATGCAAGGATTCCAGGTAAGTCATCAACCAAACTAGGTGAGTAATTCCTTAATCTTCTTTCTTTTCTTTTATTTCTTAGTTTAGATCGCCAACACAATTTCTTTCACCACATCTTCCAAATCGTTTTCACTCTTTTTTCTAATTCATTTGTATATAGTCATTCTATGGTTTTCTCCACCTTCTTCATCTATCGCTTTCTTTTTAAATTTAACCTTTAACTCTTCTTTCATTTTTATTTCTTAAAACAAAGAAGAACATTCGTTTTGTTTTCATAAAGATTTCAATAAAGAACTTTGAACGCTCTATCGCAAACCCTCCTTGTGGATCACGACCCGCATAGCCACTTGCTATAGCGGTAAGAATTGAGCACTTGCACATTTTTATTAAAAGTTCTGAAATTTCGTATTTTGTGTGTAGGTCAAGCTTCAATCAGCGACCATGGGCTTACTTGGAGGTGTGGTGGGGATGTGGGGTCGCCTGCAGATGGAGGGAAGGTTGTGGATGATGTTGGTGCTGGAGGAGACATGGAGGAGCTCTCCGACAGCTGCTGTGGGTTGGAGAAGAGAGATTTGGTTAGGGATTAGGGTTAGGTTAGAGGGTTATGAAGGATTATATATATAAAGTATAATGGGTTGTCGGTGATGGGTTTAAAGGGTTAGGGAATTTGGATCAAAAGATAATGGGTTTGGTTATAGATAATGGGTTTGAATCAAGGGCTAAGATAAATGGGTTGGATTGTGTAGTGGGTAATGAAAATGGGTTAATGGGAATAGATAAGAGTCAATGAAATGGAAAACACTACCACTAATAATAAATACACTAATATAATAATAATAGCAACAACACTTATTAAAAATAATAATTACAATAATAATTATAATTAACATTATCAATAATAACAATAATACTAATAATAATAACAACCACAATAATATCAATAATAAGAATATTATAAAATAAAACTTAGTAACAATACTACTAGTAATAATAATACACAATAATAATAAAAATACTAAAACATAATAATAACAACAATAATAATATCACTAATAATAATTAACAACAACCATAATAATAATAACAACTACAATATTATTAATAATAATAATAGTACCAACAAATAATAATAATAATAATAATAATAATAATAATATTTACAATGATATTAACAAAAAAATAAATAATAATTAATAGTAACAATTACTACTTATATCAACAATTAATAATTTGAATAATAATAAAAATAATAGTAATAAGTAACTAAAATATTGATAAGAATTTATGGTAATATATATATATATATATATATATATATATATATATATATATGTATATATAAAAATATATATAAAGCCAAAATACCATTTACCATCTTAAAAATAATTTGTATATTTAATAACAATAATAACTATAAATCAAGTTAACAAATAATATAAAATAACCAGTAAAACAAAATAAATACATAGAAAAAATAAAAATATAATATTACTAACTAGAGATATTACATTCTACCTACCTTATAAAAGTTTCATCCCCGAAATTTCAATAAGGCGAGGAATGGTACAAAGAAATCAAAATCAAAAAAGAAAATATCAAACATTTACGTCGCTTCTCTGGGATACCACGATTCCGCTGCGCTACTTGCTTTCACTACCGGCTTCAACATGGAGTCACAAATCCCAAGAGACAAAAATCAGGGGAAAAGAATTGAGAAAAAGGACAGGAATCAAGATGGAATCTAGATCACTCTAAAAGAAGTGTTGGAATCATGGATGTCAAGGGCAAGAAATGGAATTCCAAAGGGAGGACGGTCAATTCACAAGTGGGCTGAATATCATAATATGGATAGTATATGTATATTGCAGTGTTTTCAAGTTACTGATAAGAACTAGATCTTCTTGCGAAAAGAGATGGATTGCTAGTCAAAAACCTAGGCTCTGATACCAAGAAAACCCTGTCACGCCCCGCTTCCTAAAATACGTGAAACCGGAGTCGTGGCGAGAGTCGGGACGTATATACGTGAGGAGAATACCCCATATATATATGTTAAGCCTAAAGTAACCTGAACAAGCTATAACAATCTACTACGTTAAATCAATATCACTGCAATATGACATATAGATATCTAACACAATGATAGCAAATGAAATAAAGGAATAAAATCAAGCAATGAGTCTGATATATAGAATCAAGGAAACTATAGAAACATGAATAAAAAGGAAGAAAGAATACCAAAATAAGTAGAGAGAAAACTCCAGCCCCTCGCAAAACATACGATCTAAATGAACACCTGATCAATAAAATAAAATATCTAATATTTGGATGTGCAAATCCATGATCGTCAAGAAGTAATTTAATGAGTGCATAAGAAAAGGGGAAGTGCTCGTGCATATAAACAGTGTGACAACATAACAATAGGTCTAAAGTTGAAAATAAAAGCTGAATAATAATAACATGAATAAGTCTGTAGATAAAAGACGACTAACACAACTGTAAACAAACAACTGATGTTAAGATGTGTAACCTAGCATATGTCACTATTCTGGTATACAATTCGGTCATGTGTACAATTATATGTCTATCATAACTTATAAGATATTCAGTCAGGTGAGTACAGTCCATTATAGTACATAATAACAGTTTATCTATATTAATTATGTCAGCGAACACTAATTGTCACTTGTAATGGACACATCCCATACTACTCCTACTACACGTATCAACCTGGGTCCTAAATTATTGAAACTGATCAGTTGGAGATATTGTCCATGTTTTAGGTGGGTCCCGTAGATACCCGGGACTACGGCCAGATGCTCGGCGCTGAACCAGGCCCTACCGCTATGTAGTCAGTAACAGTAACATACTCACAGTATCACTGTGAAACAATACTCGTAGTAACACTGTGAAAAAAAAAACAGATGGAAAGTCAATCATCCGCCAGAACCCTGTAGTGGAACCGTAAGTTGGCTGCGCAACCTATAACCTAGGTCCATTCAAAATACAAACACTGTCTCCCCTACCAATTTTCCCAATCCCAGTGTAAGTTGTCTTTTTATATTATTATTAATTCAATTAAACAATCAATATCCATGTACTTATAATGCTGGGATGATACAGTGACAGTAACGGTACAGTATAACAGTTAACAGTAATCATATACACGGTGAATAAAAATAAGAATAGTGAACGGTAACAGTAACTGTATATACAGCAAACAATAGGACTGTACAGGGTGTTACAGTCAAACAATCCCTTCCCAGTAACTTTCAGTAACATAAATTTATACAGTAACAGTCCTGCACCCACAGTCCTGCACCTCTAGTCAATATACAATCTCATATATAACTGATCAAAATCTCATCCTCCTATACTGAGTATAACACTAATGAATCCGCCAACTCATAATCTCAATAGTCGTCATGAACATCAAGTGCTAAGTCTGTAACAGAGTATCAAGTACTGTAAATCACAAGTCCATTAAGCCAATAACCAGTTCTCTCATTGCTACCAATTTGTTCTAATCCTCTAATTACTAATAACTGAGATCAAGTATCAAACTCTGAATATATATTATCACCGATATCAATGAAACTACTCTCACAATAACTTTATCAATATAACTGGATAACAACAATAACTAGGAATCTATCACGAATAGCAGTCTACTGATATCCTCAAGATCGACTAAACTAATAAATACTGAGATCACAAATAAAGAATGAAATATCCTCGAAAACCAGATTTATCCAACTGTAGTCAAGATAATGATTAAGGAGTGCAACATCCTCGATCAATATGACATCTCGATCATCTCCATATCCAATATCCAACGTCGATAAGATCATCAGTACTCAATCAATATAATCAGTGTAAATTCGAAAGTCCTTATTTCAATAATCTAAAACTAAGATCATATTACACATCGATATTAGAGGTAAAATATACAACAATACCTGATGATAATCTAACAAAGTCAATCTCATTTATATACTGATCAAGATCTAATAAAAGAAATGTAAATACCGGATCAACTCTAAGTCCCCATAACAATAAAGTATCAAGAACCTAATCTCTTAATTAGGTAAGATCATAACTAAACCGTCCTCAATATTCAGATTAAATTCTTCTCTAAAATTTACCAATTAAAGGAACATCATGTCTGATAATTACTCCACATAAAATATGAATCTGTAATCTCAATTACGAATCAATTAACCTCAGGATCAATCCCATAGACAGACTATCATAACTAGATCTGAATTCAAAAATGGTAATCGTCTACACATGATGTAATATAGGTATAATGTCTCAATATCAAACTAAAAGGTCTCAACATCAAAATACATGGTCCATATGCATATTAACATCAAGATTACCTCTAATCAATTGTCTGTGATACCTCTAAACTCTGAAGAAGTAAAAAAATCGATGTCTGATAGTCCAACATAAAAATAAATCAATATGTTATCTGAGCTCAAACACGAGCTAGTCTAGTAAATCAATAGATTAAATTGAGTAACAATCTAGAATAAAGCACAACTAGTCCTGAACCCATAGAGGCAACCAACCATCACATGAAATGACGCCAATAAGTGTTCGTATGAACCAAATAAATATGATATATGCTCTCAGATATCTCATGAAGTGATACAGGTAATAATACTGGTAAAATATCTCAGACAATCACATGAAATGATACAAATAATATATAGATGCCTACTGACAATGGTAAATAAGAAAATAGACAAGAACAAACACTCGCATGAAATGACGTGATTTTAGAACAGAATCGCCCTCTGGTCTTCACTACATGAACTGATATGGAACTCCGGAACATTCCATGGATCGGTCTTCAAATCACCTGTGTATCGGTCCATAATGAGTACAACTCTGAATCTCCCATAACGGATCCGGATTGCGTCCGAAATCACTACAATACGCACCCAAACACATGAAATCACACCCATACAATTATAGACACGTACTGGTATATACCCGCACATATATACACTCCACAAACCCACACGTACACTCTTATACACATAATATACATGCTGTTACAGACATACATATATATACATTTATACATACCCATTCGCACACACCACACAAAATCACGCACACACCAACACACACTACACCATAAAAACAAAAACATGCACATTAATTCACTCACCAACACGCAAATATTTACACAACTCGTCCAAGTAATTAAAACATACCATATATATACAAATATGAAAGAGAGAGAAATGAAGAAAGAAAGGGAGTTAAGGGGGACTCACGCAATGCGGTGACTTGCGGCGCATCGACAGAGGCTCCGACGGAGGGGGAGGAGGCAACAGAGGATGTCGATGGAATGCCGGAGAAGAGTGGAGTGTCCTCGGGCTCGCCGACGGATGAAACTGGGCTCTAGCAGGTCCCGACGACAACGAGGAAAAGGGAACAATTGCCATGGGGTGTAGGTGTAGTAAGGGGCTAAAGGTATGCTGTGCACGGTGGAGGAGATGTGTGCTGCAGATGGGGGGTCCGGGCTGCCTGTGGTTCTACCGCTCATGGCCTGGATGTGCGCGCAGCAAAAGGGAGGGGGCACCGGTTGGCTTGAGCGCTGCTCCAGGTCTGCAAGGAGAGCTCAGCCAGAGGGGTAGAA
This sequence comes from Agave tequilana, assembly GCA_038442645.1. Classification (NCBI taxonomy): domain Eukaryota; kingdom Viridiplantae; phylum Streptophyta; class Magnoliopsida; order Asparagales; family Asparagaceae; genus Agave; species Agave tequilana. Next base: position 73,153 of record JAVJIF010016368.1, read on the forward strand.
CACCAAGGACTCTCGGCCTGAGGTGGAGTTATGGGAGAGAAGAGGGCTGCTGGAGAGGGTTGTGGGTGTGCTGTGGGTTGGCACAGTGATGTGCAGCGCATGGGAGATCTGTAGAGGGAAGTTGACAGCCATGCATGCTGTTGATCTGATGATGGTTCGGCCAAGGACATGGGGGGATCTGCCGTGGCCTGTGCTGGGTTGTCGTGGGGGCTCTCATGGGCTTGCTTGGAGGCGTGGTGGGATGTGGGGTCGCCTGCAGATGGAGGGAAGGATGTGGATGATGTTGGTGCTGGATGAGACGTGGAGGAGCTCTCTGGCGGTTGTTGTTGGTTGGAGAAGAGAGATTAGGTTAGGGATTAGGGTTAAGTTAGAGGGTTAAGAAGGATTATATATATAAAGTATAATGGGTTATGGGTGATGGGAATAAAGGGTTAGGGAATTTGGATCAAAAGATAATGGGTTTGGGTTATTGATAATTGGTTTGAATCAAGGGCTAAGATAAATGGGATGGATTGGGTAGTGGGTAATGAAAATGGGCTAATGGGAATAGATAAGAATCAAAGAAATGGAAAACACTACTACCACTAATAATAAATACACTAATATTAATAATAATAGCAACAACACTTATTAAAAAAATAATTACAATAATATTATAATTAACATTAACAACAATAACAATAATACTAATAATAACCACAATAATATCAATAATAAGAATATTATATAATAAAACTTCAATACGAACAGTAATAATAATACGCAATAATAATAAAAATACAAAAACATAATAATAGCAACAATAATAATATCACTAATAATAATTAACAATAACCATAATAATAATAACAACTACAGTATTATTAATAATAATAATACCTACACATAATATTAATAATATTATTTACAATGATAATAACAACAAAATAAATAAATAAATAAATAATTAACAGTAACAATTACTGCTAATGCCAACAATTAATAATATGAATAATAATAAAAATAATAGTAATAAGTAACTAAAAATATTGATGAGAATTTATGGTAATAATATATATATAAAGCCTAAATATCATTTACCATCTTAAAAATAATTTGTATATTTAATAACAATAATAACTATAAATCAAGTTAAAAAATAATAATAAAATAACCTGTAAGACAAAATAAATACTTAGAAAAAATAAAAATACAGTATTACTAACTAGGGATATTACATTTCACCTATCTTATAAAAATTTCATTCCTGAAATTTCAATAAGGCGAGGAATGGTACAAAGAAATCAAAATCAATAGAAAAAATAGCAAACATTTATGTTGCTTCTCTGGGACACCACGATTCCGCTGCCCTACTCTGACTTTCGCTACAGGCTTCAGCATGGAATAACAAATTCCAAGTGACAAAAATAGGGGAAACGAAATGAGAAAAAGGACGGGAATCAAGATGGAATTTAGATCACTCTAAAGGAAGTGTTGAAATCATAGATGTCAAGAGATCAAGAAATAGAATTCCAAAGGGAGGACGGTAAATTCACAAGTGGACTGAATATCATAATATGGATAGTATATGTATATTGCAGTATTTTCAAGTTACCGGTAAGAATTAGGTCTTCTTGCGAAAAGAGATGGATCGCAAGTCGAAAACCTACGCTCTGATACCAAGAAAACTCTGTCACGCCCTGTTTCCCAAAATACGTGAAAACGGAGTCGCGACGAGAGTTTGTGATGTATATACGCGAGGAGAATACCCCACGTATACATGCTAAGCCTAAAGTAACCTTAACAAGTTATAACAATCTACTATGGTAAATCAATATCACTACAATATGACATATAAATATCTAACACAATGATAGCAATTGAAATAAAGGAATAAAATCAAGCAATGAGTTTGATATATGGAATCAAGGAAACTATAGAAACGTGCATAAAAAGGAAGAAAGAATACCAAAATAGGTAGAGAGAAAACTCCAGCCCCTCGCAAAGCATTCGATCTCAACGAACACCTGATCAATAAAATAAAATGTTCAATATCTGGACGTGTAAATCCATGGTCGTCAGGAAGCGACCAAATAAATGTATAAGAAAAGGAAAAGTGCTTGTGCATATAAACAGTATGTATAAAATAACAATAGGTCTAAAGTTGAAAATAAAAGATAGCTGAATAATAATAACATGAATAAGTCTGCAGATAAAAAATGACTAATACAATTGTAAACAAAAAACTGATGTCAAGATGTGTAACCTAGCATATGTCACTAGTCTGGTATACAATTGGGTCATGTGTATAATTATATATCTACCTTAACTTATGAGATATTTAGTCAGGTGAGTACAGTCCATTATAGTATATAATAACAGTTTATCAATATTAATTATGTCAGCGAACACTAATTGCCACTAGTAATAAACGCATCCCATACTATGCCTACTACACGTGTCAACCAAGATCCTAAATTACTGAAACTAATCTGTTAGAGACATTGTCAATGCTTTAGGTGGGTCCCGTACATACTCGGCACCACCGCCCAGATGCCTGGCTCTGAACCAGGCCCTACCACTAGGTAGTCAGTACAGTAACAGTACTTGCAGTATCACTGTGGAACAGCACTCAAAGTAACACATGGAACAATAAACAGATGGGATGTCAGTCATCCCTCGGAACCCTGCAGTGGAACCGTAAGTTGGTTGCGCAACCTGTATCCTACGTCCACCCAGAGTACAGACGCTGTCTCCTCCACCAATTTTTCCAATCCCAGTGTGAGTTATCCTTTTACATTGTTATTAATTCAGTTAAACAATCAATATCCATGTACTTATAATGTTGGGAAGATATGGTGACAGTAACGGTACAATATAACAATCAATAGTAATCGTATACACGGTGAATAATAAAAAGAACTGTGAACAGTAACAGTAACCATGTATACGATAAATAATAGGACTGTATAGGGTGTTACGATCAAACAACACTTTCCCAGTAACTTTCAGTAACATAAATTTATACAGTAACAGTCCTGCATCTCTAGTCAATGTGTAATCTCATATATAACTGATCGAATCTCATTCTCCTGTACCGGATATAGCACTAATGAATCCGCCAACTCATAATCTCAATTGTTCTTACGAACATCAAGTGTTAAGTCTGTAACAGAGTATCAGGTAATGTAAATCACAAGTCCAATAAGCCAATAACCAGTTCTCTCATCGCTACCAATTTGTTCTAATTCTTTAACCACCAATAACTGAGATCAAGTAATAATTGTCATCAAACTCTGAATATATATTATCATCAATATCAATTAAACTACTCTCATAATAATTCTATCTCTATAACTAGATAACAACAATAACTAAGATTTCATCATGAATAGCAATCTACTGATATCCTCGAGATTGACTAAAATAATAAATACCGAGATCACAAATAAATAATGAAACATCCTCGAAAGCCAGATTTATCCAACTGTAATCAAGATCATGATTAAGGAGTGCAACATCCTCGATCAATATGACATCTCGATCATCTCTATATCCAATACAAACGTCGATAAGATCATCAATACTCAATTAATATAATCAGGGTAAATCCGAAAGTTCTTGTTTCAATAATCCAAAACTAAGATCATATTACACATTGATATCAGAGATAAAATATACACACAATACCTGATGATAATCTAACAAAGTCAATCTCATCTATATACTGATCAAGATCTAATAAAAGGAATATAAATCGCAGATAACTCTAAGTCCCCATAACAATCAAGTATCAAGAACCCAATCTCTTAATAAGGTAAGATCATAACTAAACCGTCCTCAATATTCAAATTAAATTCTTATCTGAAAATCACCAATTAAAGGAACATCATGCTGATAATTACTCCACATAAAATATGAATCTCTAACCTCAATCACGAATCAATCAACCTCAAGATCAATCCCATAGACAGACTATCATAAGTAGATCTGAATCCAAAAATTGCAATTGTCTACATATGATATAGTACAAGTCTAATGTCTTAATATCAAATTACAAGATCTCAACATCAAAATACAAGGTCCATGTACATATTAACGTCATGATTACTTTTAACCCATTGTCTATGATACCTCTAAATTATAAAGAGGTAAAAAAATCCATGTCTGATAGTCTAACATAAAAATAGATCAATATGCTATCTGACCTCAAACACAAGCTAGTCTAGTAAATCAATAGATTAAATTGGGTAACTGTTTAGAATAAAAACAACTAGTACTGAACCCATAGAGGCAACCAATCATCACATGAAATGACGCCAATAAGTGTTCATATCAACCAAATAAATAAGATAAATGTCCTCTGATGTCTCATGAAGTGATACGGGTAATAATACTCGTAAAATATCTTAGACAGTTACATGAAATGATACAAGTAATATATAGATGCCTACTGACAATGCTAAATAAGAAAGTAGACAAGAACAAACACTCATCCTTATAGAAGGGAGACCCTTGTGGGTTTGGATGCCGCACGTGAACTTGTTATTTATGCGCGCTCCTATTATTACCTGTTACATGATACCTGAGTACAGTGAATTGTTTCTCCCTACTATCAGGATCCACTAACGCATCACTTATTTGATATGCAGTTGTCCTATGGATAGGGTAAATGATGGTTGCATTAGTTAGGATAATAAAACATGCTAGACATATACACTTGTATTATATCCTGCATTGTCTTCTGTGATCTAGTACCTAACTTATATTTTCATTATACTAACACTTGAGACTCATGTAACATGCATTATCTTGACTAGATGATGTTCCTGGACTTAGCATGCTATTTTGTCTTGTGATCTCGTGTTCTTATGATCTTGTGATTATACTACACAACAGTTACTCGTCCAGGACATCTAATGTTCATTATATACATATCACACAATGCATGCACGGTCTCTTTGTACATGATTTATCATCTCGATTATTCCTGTTATTGTTATTATTTTTAGTTCTTGATACTGCCAACCAATTGTTCTTATTATTTTGATACCCTACTTATACTGTTACTGCATTTTCATATTCTCTCTTTTACTGTTGTTTCCTTCGTGTACTCTTGCTGGTCCACTTCTGACAGACCTTTATTATTTTTTAATATCTAGATCAGAAAGAAGGTATAGGGAACTGATTATAGAACATATTATGGTTCAGTTATTCTCTTGTGAGTTTAGTTTCTTTATTGACTTATTTATTCAGATATGGTGGATGATATTCTTTATGATTCTGTATTTCATATATTTGCTTTTATCCCTGCGCTTGGTTGTATAATCATATATGTGTGCTATCCTGCTCGTTGTTGATAGGCTAAGGTACTCATGGAAGAAATTTCACTCTTTGTGAGTATCTGCTGGCCATCGTTACGTCCTCGTACTCCGTATTTTGTGAAGCGAAGCGTGACATGATTTCGTTGGTATCAGAGCCATGTTAGTTATATGCCACACATATATAATTAAGCCACATATATGATAATCATCCACAAAATTATCTAAGTAAATAGTCATTTGACCCCCCTCCCTAACTCCATGCTTGCACAATCGACCCTCGAAAACCCTTGAACAATCACCCTGATCTGACTATTTCCTCTTTTTATTTGTATCCTCATATTGTTACCATACCTACTCTGTCCCGCCTGATCATGTCTGGTTAGACTATTCTTGGTTTAGATTGATGATAGATATATTGAGGATTTGACCCGATTATTTGGACGAAGAAGAATAAATGAAAAGGATCATTGTGAAATTATCTTGCAGTTAAATTTTATGAGGAATTTTTGATCTGAAAATTTTGAAATACATGTCTACAAGGAAATCATAGTGAGATGGTGGATTTAAGATAATAATCATGCCTGGATTAAATAGTGATCAGATTACATCAATATATTGGATTTGACCCTGATGAAATTTGGATTTAAGGGTATGGATCTTGGAGTAATAATCAGATCAATAAATGGAATCAGCGCTTTTGATAAAATATGACTGCACCTTGGATCAGATTGCTTGGATTTAGTTTTTGAGGATTAGAATCTTGAAGTTTTTAGATCTAAGTATATTTTAAGAATATCTATTATAGTTTGAGGTTTTTGAGTTAATCTTATGACTCTTAAAAACATGGTAATTGGAGCACTTTGATTATATGAGTATCATGTGATCTTCTGATTGAGGAATTATAGATGAAAGGAAGAGATAGATATGTCTGAATTTTTATGAAGACCAATAAATTTAAAACTCAACTTTGAGGATTTGAAGCAGGGATATAAAAGCAAGAATATAAAAATCAATCTGAAAGATATATTGAGGGTTGAGACAAGAACTAATTAATATCATTGGCACATTTTTCGAGGACTTATAGAACTGACTGTTGAGTGAGAGTTTCCATCAATGAATGCTATCTTGACTAATGATCTTCTAGTAGTGACTGTGTGATCTGATAATTGTGTTACTGTGATACTGTGCCTGTATAAAACATACACTTGAGGATTTGAGATCAATTGGAATCTTTATGATTTTGAGTATATAACCAACCGGAGGTGATTATTAATTGAGCAATATGTGGTAATCTCAAAGATAATCAAATTTTGAAGTGTTGTTACAAGGATGGTAACGTAATTGAGATATTTGAATTTTTTTTATTTGATGTGATCAGAGTAGATCGAAAGACTTAAAAGAAATAAATCAGTAATGTATGGTTACTGATAGACCTTAAAAATTTGAACTACAAATGGTGGGAGTAATCTTATTAAATGAACATGACTATAGCAGACTGGAAGATTAAAGTAATATTAAGGATGACCGATTATGAACTTTGGGAAGTCAATTCGATCCCCGGACTTATGGTGATACTCTTGGCAGATGAATATGTTGGATCAAGACTCATGGTTGACTTGGTATTAGGTTATATCATATTGACACACTGCGAATCTGAGATAATCCTAGCTCTCACAGATGTTGCTTCGATTCACATGTTGATTCCTAGCTGAATTTCGAGGACGAAATTATTTTTATAAGGTGGGCAGGATTGTAACCCTCGGTTTTTCAATTTATGTATGTCAATACTAGTCCCCAAAACATGATTTAATCATCCCGGTAACCAGATTGAGGCCATTTCAATTCACAATATTATTTCCCAATATTTTGAATTTTTCTGAAATTTCTAGAATTATTTCGGGAATTATTGGAGAAAAATCTCAATTCGGGGTCGATCAGGCTCACGAACTGATGATCGGTCACATATATTGCATACATATTATCACATTTCCATGCTTGATATCTAAATAATTCATATTAATAAGTCCTATTGTTCTTTATAAAATGCAGGCCCATTGCTAAAGGATAGGCCAGAGAAACGAGCCCAAAAGCCCATTTAATTCAGAATAAATTCGAAATCAGGGAATCAGGGAAAATCTTGGCATGTCAGAGAGGTTGAAAACCGGTTGAAATGAATCCTCTCAAATCAAGCGGTTGAAGCCAACAAATCAAAGATCGTTTCGTCAAATCTGGGAGCTGCAACAGTAAATCCAACAAGACAAAAGGAAGCCCAAAGCCACGCCAACTATTCCTCCACCTGGATGTAGCTAATTGGCCACATCTAGGCCGCGGATCCGCGGCCCAAGCCGCGGATCCGCGGCTTGTTGGTAGAGATAAGGGGAGCGTTTGCTCCCCTTATCTCCTCACTCCCTACCCTCTGAGTTTTTGCCTATAAAAGCTTGGGTTTTGTACTGAAAAAGGAGCGAAGACTAGGATTAGAATTTTTGTTTATTCTTTAAGGATTTAGGCTCTTTGTTAGATAGTATAGAAGTTGTATTTTTATTTTATAATTTGTAGTTCAGTGCAAACACCAGAGAGAAGAGTGGAATTGAGTGTGTAATTCGTCTTTGAAGTGACAATCAAAGGAGCTTCTACTTGCTTGATCAACTCAACTCGAATTCGGTATGTTCAAATTTACTTGTCATTCTCTTATTTGTTTTCATTTCATAATGAGTAGCTAATTCATTTTCTGGGCTCACTAATGGACCTCTTCTATCACCTCTCTCTTGACTGATTTTCATAAAAGCAACACTTTTTGAATCATAAAGTACCTTAGTTAAAACTTCGTTCTTAAAAGCACATGAGGATTTCTTTATTTTAAACTTGGACTTTTAAAGCACAAATCTCTTTGAACTATTTTTATTCCATACTTGCTTCTTCGCGCTTGATGGTTTAATATTCACTTCTTAATGATATGTAATGAAAGGGCTTAAGATTTAAATGAAACGATCTTATTTGTTTTGCTTGGACATTAAAAGAAACTAAAGGTTTTTGGTTTATAATAAAAGTGATGCAACCCAAATTTCCTTGAGATAAGTACATAGCTGAGTTAAAAATTAGTGAGCCCAGATCTTCTCCTTCTTATATTAAAATCAACCAAACAATTTTCAAGCTTTTTAAATCACCTTCTACAAAGTCTTCTCCAAAGTTGCAATTTCTCTTTTAATCATCTCCCTTCTTTCCATTCTCTTTTCAATTAAAAAATGAGCACAATTCTTTGTTATTAAATGAAACATCGAAAAGCTTTCATCGCATTCCTCCTCGTGGACACGACCCGTTAGCCACAAGTTACACGGTAAATCTCTTAACTCTTTGATTATCATAATCAATTTTTGGCGCCGTTGCCGGGGAGGGAACGGTGTATTTGTTTTTTTAATAAGTTTGGTGTGTTGTTTCAGGGACTTCAAGATTCAGATCTAGCATTCAAGCTTTGCAAGAGAAGACTTGCAAATTCTGTGCCCCTACTCTCGAAAGTAGGAAACAGAATTTCAAGAAATTGCGTTGCAAAAGTTAAAAATTTCATTGGACTACTAAAACTCTTTTTTGCAGGACATATTGCTCACAAAAAAATTAAGTTTTTGTATGTTATATTCTTGCTATATCTGCTATCCACCATCCTTGTTTTTATCCAACAGTAATTTGAGTGATTGTTAATTGCTTAAAAAATATTTAGACTTGCATTCTAGGCATTTATCTAATTACGTTTATTTTACAATTACTGTTGAAGATAGCTGGAGACAAGGTATATATGCATAGCATATAGTTTAGGAAACATTCTTGGGTGATATTTGCTTTTGAATGCTACTTTTCTATATCTTGCACACTTTGCACAAATCAATTCTAAGGGCAAAACTCAAGTCAAGATAAGGTGGGGAAGTCATTACCCTTCCTTAGCCCACAAACCATCTCCAAGCACGCACAACCTAAGCCTAAGTAAAATCTGATAGACGTTGGCCTTAGGGACATCTCGAACTCACTAGGAGATTATCCTAAGGGGGAAGGTGTTAGAATTTGACTCCTGCCAAATCAGTGTCTAGGAAGGGGATTAAATGCCGAAAGCCCGAAGGTTGGTGGTTACTTAATTAAGGAACGTCTTTGACGGATAACCTCCCACCAGTCTTGCCCTGACCTGGTTGATTAGCTTGTGGTTAAAGTCTGCATTATACCTCCAGTGGACAATCAACCAGTTAAGAGTTGTCTAGGTCAAGGTTACCTTAGACTAGGCTTGGTTGTTTTCTCTTCTTGACTATTGGTGAACTTGTTTGTGATTGTGTTTGTGTATGCAAGTGTGGTCAAGAGACCCTAATTCAACACATCACCACCCAAGTTCGAAACAAGACCAGATTCGGTTATGGATCAACCGACATCTTTGCAGGATATCCCATTAGAACATCACTTCCATCCTGCATCCAACTTCCATCGGTTGGTGAACACAACTTTGAGCTTAAGTCACAGTTCATCAATACACTCCCTAAGTTTCATGGCTTAGAGTCCGAAGATGCTTATTTCTTCATAAGAGAATTTGAGGAAGTATGCTTGGTTGGGAAAGGGATAGTGTAGTAGATCGCACAGATATTATGTAAATAGAGATAAGGTTTAGATTCAACCTTTGTGCTTGATCACTCCACAAATGTATGAAAGATGATTAATATACCCTTTCCTATCTCCGTTATAGCATGGGGCTATACCGAGTCGATTCTCAGGGAGAGCTAGCGATGGAAGCGTTACGGTTCGTAGTGAAGCAAGAAAACGAAGATTCTTCTTTGTTATTTACACAATTGCAAGAAGCATGAAAAAGAAAGTGAAAGAATCGGTGGATATGTTCAGGATGGAAAAGGAAAAGAAATCATAAAGGAGATTTGGTATTAACACTGAAAGAAAGAAAACTTTGAAGAAGACTTTAAAGATGAGAAAACCATGACTAGCTAACCTTACTTCCTTGCTAAACTTACTAAACTCCGTGATGGTGAATGCGTGCCTCATGTTGATTCATCGGCATAGATTTGTCTTGCGTGTTGATCTAATTACTTTCCCACTTGGATGATGGGGGATCATTCTTGAACTTGTCTTGTAGCCTCATAGATGTCATTGGCCTACAAATTAGACTTTCAATAATGGAATCAAAAGAGCTACACTCAAGGGATGCTAAGGAAGAAGATACAACATTCATTAATGGAAGTAAAGAAGTTGTACAACAAATAGCATATTGGTGATCCATCTCCATGTTCCATCAAGGCACTTGTTCTAAAGACAAGGCTCTAAATGAGGCACACATGAATCATATGGAGAATTACAACAAGATACTTGCCAAGCATGAAAGTAACCCATCGGAGAAGAGAAGACCATACAACTTGCAAGATTAAAGATAGCAATCACCCATGAGTTAGTAGTTAGCAAAGTAAGTGGTTAGCTAGTCATGAGAAGAAAGAATTAGCTACTAGCCATTACAAAAGAAAAGCAAAGCATGAATAAAATTGCAAGTAAAGTAAAACTAGAAGTAAAGAAAGCAAGTAAAGTTACTAGAAAATGCTCAAGTAGAGAGAAGAGAATGGATGAATCCTTGCTTCACAAGTTGTCACTCCTTGATGTACACAAGCTTTCTCTCTCTTACAACTCTCTTTTGCAGAATTTCTAGGGAGGAAGAAGATCTAGAGAGCTACAAAAATCCTAGAGAAAAACAAAAATACAAAGCTTTAATCCCTAATCTCTCTCTCTTCTCTGCTCAGTCTTTGCTCGCAGGTCCAGGTGCAGTATTTATAGGCCACAGGAGAAAGATCCAGAACCCAGTTTGTTGGCGCAAAATCTGGGACTCAACTGCCTTATCCTTGCCGCAATTTGGCGGCAAAATCCCTGTTTTTGCGGCAAAACTGAATCTGTTGAGCAACAGAATTCTGTTGCAGATTCGTTACGAAGTTGTTATCCACGTGGCCTTCTAGAATCTTGAGTTGTTACGTAGAATTCTTTGGATCCTGGATTCAAATTTGGGCTTTATCTTGGGCTTGGAATTAATCTCTTTAATTATTGCTAATTAAAGTGATTATTGGGCTTTCTCTCATTTCAGTTGTGGACCTGTAAAAATAGAGAGAAAAAGGATTAAAAATCACATTTTTATATACAATATGCATGGTATAGAAGTGGTAAAATATGCAAATATGTATAACAATCACACCCCCATACCTAGCTTTTGCTCGTCCTCGAGCAAAAAAGAAAGAAAAAGAAAGAAAAAAGAAAATCCTAACTAATTTATTACACCACTTTCGTAGGTGACACGATTGCACTGAGCACGTGCAACAAGCTGTTAAACCTCTAGGTTACCCTAGAGGAGGAGTGTTGTCTCCTGAGGTTTTCAGCGGATTACACCCACAAAATCCATAAAGAAAGAAGACAAATGTTAGTATTTTGAAAATCCATTTTGAAAGAGAGACATGTTTTCGAACTATTTTTGCAAAAATATAAGTGATCTTAGGTCATAAGTCCACCTATAATCATTCTTCCTTAAACTTAGTCTCCATGCAAGATCTTGTCTTCAATTAAGGTAAGAATTCAAAATTGGATTGAATACTTTATCTTTCATAAAACCTAGATAATATGCACACCGTGCTCAGTGAAAATTTCTGAGATTTCAACTCCAACCATCAAGCCATTTATATATATATATTTCTGTTTTTTTTTCCTTCTTCCCTTAGTTTAGGCTTTCTAGTTTACCCTTGTAACGAGCCTTGAACCGATGACTCCCAAACCAGACGGTCTTAGGGCACCAGATGAGAAAACATCCCTCGGGTTTAAGGTCTCGAGTAAAAAAGGCCACAAAACTAAAGGGGATTATTTATTTCCTTTACCACCGTTAGGCGTGAATAATCATGCTTCTTGAGGCACATTTATCCAGCTTAATAGGTGATGTTTTATTTATATATATATATATATATATATATATATATATATATATATATATTTTATGGCATTTTTGGTCTTTGTCTCCATCCCAAGAAATGTGTAAGTGTAAAGTGCATATTTATCTAAGGTAAAAATTCAAGATAAAAATATCTCACCAATTTTACTTACTTAGCCTATAATTTCAAACAAGATCTATTATTTCAACTAGGTTTAAGATGTCATAATTAAGGCTTTCTTAATTTCTAAGATACATCTTAATTTTCTTAAAAATAGATCTAAACTTTGTCTCTTTTTTCAAAAAGTTTTTATTTTTATTATTTTTATTTTTTATATTTTATTTTTTATTTCTAAAAAAGAAAAAGTAAAATCTAAAAGAAAATAGAAAATCTACTAAGAAAGATAAAATCTAAAAAGAAAATGAAAATCCTAAAAATAAAAATAAAAGGTCTAAAAAGAAAATGAAAAATCCTATGTTAGCATCTACCCCCCCATACCTATCTCATGCATTGTCCCCAATGTATGCAAGATGAAATGATGCACGAAATAGGTAAAGGATAAAACTACTCCCTCCGTCGCTTTGGACCAGCGGTGGTGCTAGGTCCAGCCGACTGTGATCTCCTCAACCTGGCCTCAATGCCATCTAACCTGGAGGATTGCTCTTCCACCCTCTTTCTCAGCCTCACTTGTCCCTTAATGATTTTCTTCATGCCCTTCCAGATGGAGGACATGAAAGCTCGTGACTCTGCTGGGGGCTCCTGCCTCCAAAACTCAGGTTCATCTTCTGCATCAAAACTCTCCTCTGAGGAGGACTCTACCGGTACATCCTCTGGCTGGACAGTAGGAGTCCAGACTACATGCAAACAACTATTATACGAACTGGTAGGCCTCTCAAGTGCAACAAACACTCGGTCGAATGAATCAAATACATCAGCTGGTAGGAAAGTCCTACACAAACGTGTAATCAATATGGGATGGGAGTATTTGGCACCGCGTGTGCGTGAGGAATTTGCTAGAAGTGCGTGGAAGATGACTTTATTCAAACAAACCGTGTGTTGATGAGTCATTAAATCATGTATTATTTATAACACAGGTCTGTTGAAGGATGATTGATGCTCAAGCCCTAAAATGTTGCGTTGGATCCAACGTCCAACGCAATGAATATTTCTAAAGGTCGTACTGGCTTTGAGCCCACGATCCTGCTCAGTACAACGAGCCCCCATAACAGTCATATACTCAATCAAAGGGAGAGGCTCGCTGTGATGTGTGATGGTTGGGACATTGGTGACTGCCTCAAGAAGAGGAAGCGTGATAAGTAAGTCTCCTGTGGGCATGTGTACAGTAAACTGATATGCTTGTGAATCAATAGATGCTTGGTCAATGTGAGTGTAAAACATTGTCACCAATTCGGGACAATAGAATGCATCGGTCTCAGAGTTGTCATACACTAATGTATACCAGTTCCAAGCCCTAATTCTCTCTACAAACACATACCCATAACCATTTGTATCACTTAATATCCGCCCAAAGTCTTTCTCAACAAAAATTGGAGGTGCCATAATATGAATTTCAGATCAAAACGATAAAAAGAAAAGATCAGAATTCGAACCACCCCCGGAATTCGTGGGGGGTAAAATTTCGATCTCTGTAGTGGGTTTAGGAAGCTCTGAATGAAGATGTAGCACCAGATCGCCAACAGGCCCTTGAAATCGATAGGAGCAGACTCTGGCGGCGCGCAGGAGGCTTCAACTTTGCCGCAGAATCTCAGCAAAAGTCGAGAAATTACGGCAGAACAGAAAGAACAGGGGAAGGGAAAATTTTCAGTGGCGGCGCTTTGGGAGAGAGTTTCAGATCTGAGGAGATTTTTCTCGTGTGAGGGAGGAAGTGTGGAGTAGAGAGATATTTATAGGAGGGAAAAAACCAAGAGATTTCCAAATCTATCCCTAGGTCAAAAGGATTTTTACCCACTTTGGAATTTGTGGTTTTGGAAAGGGAGTTTTGACTCTTAGGAAGTTGGAGTGACCTAGGACTTTGAAATTTTGAAAGAAGGAGTTTTTAAGAAACCTAGGAACTTTAAAATTTAAAATTCCCCATTTTTTTTTATTTCCTTTGTTTTTTTTATTTATTTACAAAATTACAAAAAGAAAGAAAAAATATTTACAAAGATTATGTACAAGTGGGTTCACTGCCTGAGCTATCTTTTGGCCGTTTCCCTCTATCCCGTTTCCCATCATTCCAGTGTGTTCTTTTTCTCGGGTTTAAGTGGGAAACGTGACGCATTATTTTTTTAACCCTCGGCATTTCCAGTTTTAATTCATTATTGTCCATCCATATCTCACCATAGTGTTCACCCAAAAATTCCTCCTTACCACCTTTCTCATTTAGCACATCATTTTGTCCTTTATTCAGAAATTCAAGCTCATCTCCAAATAATTCTTCAAAACTCAAGTCAACATCCTCTTTCAAAATTGTACAATCAGTTAACTTACCCCGAGTTGACTCATCTAGACACATGATCTCATTAGCAAACAAGTCTTCAAAGGATATATCAATCGGAGGTTCGGATACAGTCACAGTTGGCTCATTGAAAGTGAAAATATCCAAATCAACTTTCCCCTTTTGAAAGGGTACTCGGATAAGAGAATCACTAGATTGTGACTCATCTTTTGGATCTTCACCTTCTTCCTCACAATCGTTACTAATGAAGCTAACCTCAAATGTTTGATCTTTTGTTTTACGAGGTTGTGTGTGGAAGACATTGTGTTCATGAGTCATGTTACCAAAAGTCAACCTCATTGATCCATTCCGGCAATTAATGATGGCATTTGCAGTAGTCAGGAATGGTCGTCCCAGAATGACCGGAATTTGAGTCCTTTGATTGGAATTTGACACAGGTTTTGTTTCAAGGACTACAAAGTCAACAGGATAAATGAATTCTCCAACTTTGACAAGGACATTATGAATTTCTCCCTTGGGTCTAGTGACAGAGCGATCAGCCAACTGGATAGTCATTTGAGTAGGACGGAGATCACCTAACCCCAATTGTTGGTACACAGAGAAAGGCAGGAGATTGATGCTGGCCTCCAAATCAAGAAGTGCCCTATTAATGATAGTCTGTCCTATGATGCATGAAATGGTGGGGCTCCCTGGGTCTTTGTATTTAACAGGAATTGGACCAGTGAGCAACTCATTGATGGATGATGCTAGGAAGACTTTCTTAGGGACTTGGGTCTTTCTCTTCTTGGTGCACATTTCCTTCAAAAATTTGGCATATGATGGCACTTATTGTATGGCATCAAGAAGAGGAACATTGATTTGGACCTTATTGAACAAATCTTTTATCTTCTCCATGTGAGCATTTGTCTTGTTATTTGTAAGCCTATTTGGAAATGGTACAACAGGCTTATAGGGTTGCTCATCTACCTTTTCTTTACCCTTGGCTTTTGAAGTGGATGGCTCTGTACTAGAAGATGGTTTGTCAGAAGTTGGTTGCATTGGGACAGGAGGTGTTGGCTTTTGTACAGGATGAGATGGTGGACTAGAAACCCTATTGTTGACTTGTTTTCCAGATCTCAGGGTATGAATAACATGACATTGACTGGGTCCTGAATCTTCCACTTCATTTAAAGGGAAGTGATGTTTGGGATTTAGCAATGGCTGACTTGGTAACATTCCTTTTTGTCTTTCATTTACTGAATTAGCCAATTGCCTAATTTAGACCTGAACTTTATTCATATCCTGTTGATAATTCTTTGTAAAGGTTTCTAACATTTTCCTCAACTCTGATATTTCTGAATTATTCTGGGGTGGATGTTGATGATATGGAGACTGGAATTGTGATTGGTAGAGTGGTGGTGGGTTCTGATATGACTGTGGTGGACTTTGAGATGGATGAACATACAGTGAATTCTAATTGAAACTGGATGGGTGAGACTGAGCATTATATGGATGTGGAAGTGGTGGCATATGATGCTCAGGACCAGACTGACTCCATAAAAAATTTTGATGGTTCTGCCATCCTGAATTGTATGTGTTGGAGTATGGATGTTTGGTAAATGCTGCATTCATGTTCTCTTGAAATGATTGGGGCTGATATAATGGACACTCCTCGAAAACATGGCTAAGGTCATGACAGTTGGTGCAACCCGGTGTGATGACAGGTAATGGGTTGACCTGATTTACAACAGAATTTCCCCTAGACTCAAGCAGTTCTATCCTCTTCATCAATTGTGTAATCTTGGCTTCTGCAGCTATAGAGGATTCTATGGAGTGCATATCAGTTCTGGAAGTGGTGGGAGTGGATTTATCAGGACATGACTCCCACTGAATGATTTTCTCAGCTAGGGTTTCAAAGAGATCCCACCCCTGATGTTCATCTTTCTTCAAAAATTCCCCTTGACACATGGATTCAAGGAGGGTTTTCGTTTGGTAATCTAGACCGTCATAGATAATCTGGCACAGACGCCATTTCTCCATGCCGTGATGAGGACACAGGGCTAGGAGGTCTTTGAAACGCTCAAGATACTTCCAGAAAGGTTCATTTGGTTCCTGCTTGAATTGCATGATATTCTTGCGCATGAGGGCTGTTTTGTGGATAGGATAGAATTTCTTAAGAAAGACCTTTACAAAATCCTCCCACGAAGATATGGAACCGACGGGAAGATTGTAAAGCCATTTCTTAGCTAAATCCTTCAGAGCAAACGGTATAAACCGTAACCTAACAGCATCCTCGGTTAACTGGGAAATTCTCATCATTTGGCATACCTCTTCAAACTCACGAATAAAGAGGTACGCGTCCTCAGACTCAAGACCATGGAATCGGGGAAGTGTATTAATGTATTGCGGTTTCAGCTAAAAGTGGTTTCCATTAGGCTCGGGGAGAAGAATGCAGGATGGAAGGGAAGTGCGAATCGGATAAAATCGATCTTGAAGTGAGACATTGTTTTCCATAATGTCAAGTGGTTGTGTAAGTGCAAGTGTAGAAAGTCTATCAAGTCTTGCAGATTTTGGATCACGAAACCACTCTCGTAAATACAATCACAAACAACGTGCACCGATCACACCAACGAAAATAAAAATAACAAACAATAAAAGAAAAATCAATCTAAGCTTCTAGGGTTCCTGGACCTAGACGACTCCTAACTTTAGATCGTCCACAGGAGGTTTAGTGTGGACTCTGACTATAAGCAAATCAGCCAGGGAAGGTCAAGGTTGGTGGGAGGTTTTCCGTCAGAGACGTTCCTTAATTAAGTAACCAGCAACCTTCGGGCTTTCGGCCCTCAATCCCTTTCCTAGACACTGATTTTACAAAAGTCAATTTCCAACACTTTCCCCCCTTAGGATAATCTCCTAAGTGAGTCCGAGATGTCCCTAGGGCCAACGTCTAGCAAATTTTATTAGAAGCTTAGGATTGTGAGTGCTTGGGAAATGATTTTCGGGCTAAGGAAAGGGTGATAAAATCCCCACCTTATCTTATTTATGGGTTATGCCCTTAGAATTGATTTGTGCAAGTGTACGATGTAAACAAACAAGGATCACCCAAAGCTGAATTAAATCAAACAAAGAGTGAGTCCTAGTCTAGATGCAATGCGCACGTACCTTGTCTCCAGCACTCTTCAACAGTAAAAGTAAAGGAATTGAAAGACACGTGCCTAGTATGCAAATGTCTAAACAATTTTTTAACTTTGCAACAAATTTTTTACTGTTGATTATTAAGCAGGAGTATGGTGAAGAATACAGGAAAAAATTATTGCAGCAGATTTATTTTGCAGAGAAGCAAGCCCTGCAGAAATTAGGTCAGTAGTGATCTCCTCTTTGCCGCAAATCTGCGGCAAAACCCAGAATTTGCGGCAATTTGGAGGGATCCTGGTCTCTGCTTTCGAGAGCAGAGGCCCAGGTCCACTTATATGTTACTGCAACGCAAAGTTTCCTATTTCTTCAACCTGTAACCTGCAACAGAGAAGAAGATTCGTTTAGTTCTTCACTTTAAAGAAAATCCGTTGCTCTCCCCGGCAACGGCGCCAAAAATTTGGTTGGGAAAGGGATAGTGTAGTAGATCGCACAGATATTATGTAAATAGAGATAAGGTTTAGATTCAACCTTTGTGCTTGATCACTCCACAAATGTATGAAAGATGATTAATATACCCTTTCCTATCTCCGTTATAGCATGGGGCTATATTGAGTCGATTCTCAGGGAGAGCTAGCGATGGAAGCGTTACGGTTCGTAGTGAAGCAAGAAAACGAAGATCCTTCTTTGTTATTTACACAATTGCAAGAAGCATGAAAAAGAAAGTGAAAGAATCGGTGGATATGTTCAGGATGGAAAAGGAAAAGAAATCATAAAGGAGATTTGGTATTAACACTAAAAGAAAGAAAACTTTGAAGAAGACTTTAAGGATGAGAAAACCATGACTAGCTAACCTTACTTCCTTACTAAACTTACTAAACTCCGTGATGGTGAATGCGTGCCTCATGTTGATTCATCGGCATAGATTTGTCTTGCGTGTTGATCTAATTACTTTCCCACTTGGATGATGGGGGATCATTCTTGAACTTGTCTTGTAGCCTCATAGATGTCATTGGCTACAAATTAGACTTTCAATAATGGAATCAAAAGAGCTACACTCAAGGGATGCTAAGGAAGAAGATACAACATTCATTAATGGAAGTACAGAAGTTGTACAACCAATAGCATATTGGTGATCCATCTCCATGTTCCATCAAGGCACTTGTTCTAAAGACAAGGCTCTAAATGAGGCACACATGAATCATATGGAGAATTACAACAAGATACTTGCCAAGCATGAAAGTAACCCATCGGAGAAGAGAAGACCATACAACTTGCAAGATTAAAGATAGCAATCACCCATGAGTTAGTAGTTAGCAAAGTAAGTGGTTAGCTAGTCATGAGAAGAAAGAATTAGCTACTAGCCATTACAAAAGAAAAGCAAAGCATGAATAAAATTGCAAGTAAAGTAAAACTAGAAGTAAAGAAAGCAAGTAAAGTTACTAGAAAATGCTCAAGTAGAGAGAAGAGAATGGATGAATCCTTGCTTCACAAGTTGTCACTCCTTGATGTACACAAGCTTTCTCTCTCTTACAACTCTCTTTTGCAGAATTTCTAGGGAGGAAGAAGATCTAGAGAGCTACAAAAATCCTAGAGAAAAATAAAAATACAAAGCTTTAATCCCTAATCTCTCTCTTCTCTGCTCAGTCTTTGCTCGCAGGTCCAGGTGCAGTATTTATAGGCCACAGGAGAAAGATCCAGAACCCAGTTTGTTGGCGCAAAATCTGGGACTCAACTGCCTTATCCTTGCCGTAATTTGGTGGCAAAATCCCTATTTTTGTGGCAAAACTGAATCTGTTGAGCAACAGAATTCTGTTGCAGATTCGTTACGAAGTTGTTATCCACGTGGCCCTCTAGAATCTTGAGTTGTTACGTAGAATTCTCTGGATCCTGGATTCAAATTTGGGCTTTATCTTGGGCTTGGAATTAATCTCTTTAATTATTGCTAATTAAAGTGATTATTGGGCTTTCTCTCATTTCAGTTGTGGACCTGTAAAAATAGAGAGAAAAAGGATTAAAAATCACATTTTTATATACAATATGCATGGTATAGAAGTGGTAAAACATGCAAATATGTATAACAATTAATGCTTAATGATAAAAATCCCACACCTTGCTAATGATACTATTAGGTTGAGATTTGTCCCATTTGCTCTTAAGGACCTAGCCAAGAAATGGCTCTACAGCTTAGCGGCCGGCTCTATCACATCTTGGGATGGTTTCATCCAGGTCTTCTTAAAGAAATTCTATCCAATCCACACGACCGCTCTCGTTAGGAAAAACATCATGTAGTTCAAGGAAGAACCTAGTGAACCATTTTGGAGGTACATTGAACGCTTCAAAGACCTCATTGTCCAATGTCCTCATCATGGAATAGAGAAATGGCGATAATGCTAAATTCTTTATGATGGTTTAGACTACTCGACCAAGACCCTCTTAGAAAGCATGTGCCAAGGGGGATTCTTGCAGAAGGATGAGCATGAAGGATGGAATTTATATGAGAATATAGCTGAAAAGACCATCCAATGGGAACCTACTAGTGAAAGCTCTAGAAATTCAAACTTTATCTCTTTAAAAGGAGGTCTCCATTCGATTGAATCATCCATAGCTAACGAGGCTAAGTTAGCTAACCTAGCGAGAAGACTGGAAGCTTTAGAAACTAAGGAACCAAGTCCAGTCAATCAAGTCAGCCCAAACCAATTTTCAACTCTGGGTTGCACTTACTGTCAGGCCATGAATCATGTGTTTGAGGAGTGTCCTGTATTTCAAGCTCACCAACACTTTTTTGAACCGATGAATGCAGCCTTTTCAAGGCCGAACAATGATCCTTACGCTCCAACGTACAATCCTAGCTGGAGAAATCACCCAAATTTCTTATGGAGCCAACAAAATAATGACCACCCACGGTCAAACCATGCAAGCCACTTCCATCATTCCAATAATTCTTCCAATCATCAACCCAACTTTTCCAATCACCCTCACAATTCTCCCAACAATTTTTCAAATTATCAACAAATTTTCCCAACCAAGCTCCACCATCTTCCTTCCAGAATCCTCAACTCGAAAAGAAAATGACTGATTTTGAAAGAAACATGGAAAGGTACATGAAGAACCTAAAATCACCTAGAGGGGGGTGAATAGGTGATAAAGTTAATCAATGCACAAATTTAAAATGAGATGATGCAACAATCACTCAAAGTAAGATTAGAAGCCGAATACCCTATGAAGGGCTCTGAACTCCTTCCTCGTGATTCCTCTAAATAAGAGTTTGAGGTGCGCAATGCAATCTTGTTGTGAGAGTATAGATCGACAATATAAGAATGAATGAATAGAAAGTAAACAACACAAGTAAACCAATCGCAAACACAGAGATTTGTTTCGAGGTTCGAGCACCCAGCTCTACGTCCCCGCCTTCACCCAGAAGGATTTTCGATCCACTAGAATTTCCACAAAGGATTACAACCACTAGGGAGTATCCAACTCCTTAATCACACTCCTCTAGGAGCCACAAATACAATAATCACTTGGTGCTCAAAAGACCACAAACTCTCTTTTGAAAAACTTTTTTTTACAAAACCCTAGAGAATAATATATAAGATTGAAGCTCAAGGTTTTGTAAGTGATATAAAAACAGAAGAGAGATTTTAAGAATCAAAAACTTTCAGAAAACTTTTGAATATAATAACCCAAAACTTAAACAAAAGCTCTTTTTCAAGAAAACTCAAAACTTTTGATCTTTGAATTTGTTGTTGTAAAAACCTCTACACTAATGACCCCTTTATATAGGATTTAGGAAGAGTAAACATAGAAAACTTTTACCTAAATAAAAGAGGAATAAATTGACCCTCTAATACAGCTAACCATATTTTTTTAAACTTAAACACATTTTAAAAACATGTTAAAAATAAGCCTCTAGAAAGTTAGCCATTACTGTAAATCTGGCAGATTGGTCAATTTTGAGCACATTTTTAAGGCTATAAACGTCCGAATTCAGAATTATGTATAGTAATAATTTGTATATCTTTAAGTCTTCTTTTTAATGAAACTGAAATCAACTCAATATCATTTTTTATTAGAAAGTTATCAATAAAACACTGACAGGTGTCAAATCAGAAACTGTAAGCTGTTTTCAGAACAAGAACAGAGTTCAACCAAATATTTGACATCTTTAAAATTTGAATCTGAAAATTATTATTGAATAAGAAATTTATATCTGAAAGTTAGATTTGAAATGCAAGTTAAATCATGTTATTTGAATATAAGAATAAAATTTTATGATAACAACTATAAAAGGGTGTCAAGCAGATCAGCAGAACTAAAACTGATTCAAATCTAAAACTCGATATATGTACTTGAAATCCAAAACCGGTTAAACCAAAAACCAAACGTATTGAATTTGTGTGTGTGTATTTGAGCTTCAAACGTATATACTATTCTTTAACAAACTAAAAATATAAAAATTTTATAGGAAGGTGTCCCTGAACCGCGTTGCCGAGCTAGAGCCTCCTCTCCTATGAAAGAGTCCTCTTGTGCCATCAATCTTTCAATATGCTTTAAGCGCCAATAACCTTGCAACATGCTTAAAGCCATCAAGACTTGTACAAACCTGAAATTCATTCTAGAATCTTCATTAGTACCAAATAGCTTTTGTATGTTTTGTTATCATCAAAACTATATAAATGGAGAGTGTAACCTTTTGGGCCAACAATCTCCCCCTTTTTGATGATGACAAAACATATAAGTTATAACACAAGATATAGAAGGGAGGTAAAAACTCCCCCTCAAATGATGCTTTATTATCAAGTATAAAATATGAAACATGAACATATAAAAAACATATATGAGTTAAACATGTACAACACATGAAACCAAAACATGAAACCACAAATACTTCTCCCCCTTTTTGTCATACATCAAAAAGGGTTAGGAAACAACCAATAAACAATATATGCATAAACAAGATATAAACATGCATATATGCATACATAAACTCAAATATCTCTTCCTCTTTTGGTCAATTCATCAACAAAGGGGCAAAGGAAAAAATAATCAATTGTCATATCATTAAATCTTAAAGATCAAAACTTAAGTTTTTTTTTTTATACCAATTTAAAATTTTGATAAACATATTGATACCAATTGAAAAATATTGATACAATTAAAGGTAAAAACTAAATTTTTAGATATACACTAAAATCATTTTGCAATAAGGATACGAAATAGAGAATAATACCAATTTAAGATCATTGATACTAATATTGAAAATGTTAGCATATATCAAACCAAAGTATTTTACATCATAAATGGTGGGAGTAAGATACAAATTTGAAATGAAAACTGATACAAATTGAATTTACAACCAATACCAATTTTACATAAAACCAATTTAAAAACAAGAATTTTCTTCCCCTTTATGAAATACTAAAAGAAACAATGCATAAGCTTGTAATAGATACTAATAAAAAATAACTGACATGATGAACTAAATCAAGCTTAGCAAACATAATTTGTGCTTTTCAAAAAAAAATTGTAAAGACATGTGAAATAAGCACAATCAAATCATATATATATATATAATATATATATATATATATATATATATATATATATATATATATATATATATATATACCAATTGAAATATGAGGCATATATAGAAAATGCATATGAGTATACAGATATATGAAATATCAATTTTGATACCAATAGAAATATAATGAGGATTAAGTGTATAACTCAAACTTACCACCCCTTATCATGCACAAGTTTAAAAGATATTCAAGAAGGGTATACAAGGCATGGTCGCCCATCCAACCACCCTTAGAAGGTAGGGGTTTTCAAAAATCATGATTTGAAAGTAAATAGGCATAGTTTGAAAACTCTACCATTTGAAGAATAGAAACTAGTTTAAAGATATTTTTAAAAATTAGTAAGAAATCCTTCAAAATATGAACCAAATCATACATCCCATGAAAACATGAAAATCACATAATAATTGACACTCAAAGTCTATAAAGCACATATATGCTCATGAAAATAAAGTCATGAGTAAACACCAAATATAGAGTGTAAGAATCATGTAATCAACAAAATCATGGAAATAAGGCATTTAAGCTCAAATCAAATTCCTTTGCAAACACGAAAAACATAAAAGTTTAATTTTCCTCAAGACATATGTATATTTTGTATAAACTAGAGTATACATACTTATCCAAGCATAAATGAGTCCACAACAGTATATTGCATGAAGGCAAGTGGCTTAAAGATGTACATGTATATTTATTAGTTTAGACAAAAGTAACATATACATGAAGCTAACACATTATCGTGAAACCATGTGCAAAAATAGAAAATACAAGTGTAAATGAGAGAATCATCAAAATTAGGCTATACAAGTACATGTAATGAGTACAAGTGAGCAATGAAGCACAAACACATAATAACCAAGTGTAGCTCACTACTTGTACAAGTATATACACAAGTTTTAATGAAAACTACATTTAAACAAGTAATCAAAATCATGAGTACAAAATGAAGCACATAAACCAAAACATGAATCTAAACATGATCAATCATAATGAGCATTGAAGCCAAAACATGCTTAAAACATTTATATGAAAGCATGTGAATAAAATAGGATTTAGAGATTGTTACCAAAACCAATAGGGTAATCTCTTAGACTCCAAACCAAGATGGTCCTCCCACCAAACTCCCCTTGAAAGTGATGCATCCAAAAGTGTCACGTTTAGCTTGGAACACATTCACCTCAAGACACCAACAACTCTCACGTCATGTGAGAGCCCACACCTACATCAAATAGACTAGGAATGGATTTTGGTACCCATATTTTCTTGGGTCCTAATACGTTAGTGTTTTGGACCCAAACATGATTATTCATACTATTTATATGATTATAACAAAATTTGGCTAAATGACCATTCCGGCCAAAAAAAAGTACATTTATAAATTCTTCCATATTTAAAAGCATAATGAGCATGTGGTTTATGAACATGTGATTTATGAGCATGGGGTGTTTTAGCATGATTGACATGTGATGTGTTGGCATGATGAACATGTGGAGTTTTAGCATGTGATGGTTTATCGTGTTGAACATATGAAGTGTGCATGTATTTCTTTGAAAACATTTCTTCTAATTTAGTATTGTTAAATGTACATTCTTTTAAAATATTTCCCAAATCATTTATTTTAGTTTTTAACATAGAATCTCATTTTCATCAATTTTAGGATATTTAGCTTTGCGTGCAACTCTATAGGCATCAAAATCTCTTTGTGTTGAAATAAGAGTAGAAGATAATTCATCCTTTTCTTTTAAACAAATAGCAATTTGATTTTTAAGCATTTCATTTTCCCTTTTCAATTTTAAACAATCTTCCTTTTTAGCATCAAAACTTTCTGAAAGTTCAATGAAAGCTTATAATAACAATTCTTTACTTATTTCACTATCATCATCATGTGGTTCGGTAGTTACCTTAGGTGTGTTTTCCATGAAACA
The DNA here is from genome assembly GCA_038442645.1 of Agave tequilana. Classification (NCBI taxonomy): domain Eukaryota; kingdom Viridiplantae; phylum Streptophyta; class Magnoliopsida; order Asparagales; family Asparagaceae; genus Agave; species Agave tequilana. Next base: position 98,467 of record JAVJIF010016368.1, read on the forward strand.
CACATTGGCCGTGTCAACTTCATCTTCGAATTCACTTTCCGAGTCCCAAGTGGCTTTGTACACCTTCTTTTCAAACGGCTTCTTTTGCTTCAAGGAGGAGATATCTTTTTCTTGAAATCTGGACAATCGGCCATGATGTGTCCGGGTTTCTGACAGTTGTAGCATATGATCTTTTTCTCCTCCTTCCCTTCCCATCGCCTTCTATGGTTGAGCTTATTCTTATGGTACATTCTTTTTATATTTCTCACTAGAAGAGATAGCTCTTCATCATCTTCTTCATCATCATAGTTGGTGGAGGTAGAATTGAAGGCTATAGACTTTTTCTTTTGAGGCGTTGCTTTTTCTCTAGCCTTTTTCTCCATCTCATGAGTCTTAAGATTTCCAATAAGACTTATGAGCTCCATCTCATCTTTGTCATTCAATTTCTTCAAGGTGGTAGCTTTGATTTCCCATGATGAAGGGAGCGCACGAATCACCTTACGCACCTTTTGGTCGTTGTTGATTTCATCACCTAGAGAAGTAAGAGCATTTGTGATTTTAGTAAACTTAATAATCATATCATCAATAGATTCATTTTCTTGCATTCTAAAACTTTCATATTGGGAACGCAAGAGATCAATTTTTGCTCTCTTGACTTGTGATGTTCCCTCATGAGTGACCAATAAGTGTTGCTAAATCTCATAGGCAGATTTGCAATGGATAACCCGTGTTAAGTCATCCTTATTCAAAGCTAAAAGTAGGGCATTTTGAGCCTTCGAATTAGCATCAAATTCCTTGGAGGTAAGTTCGGACCAAGTGTCCTCCTCACCTTCAGGTTTGCTAAATGGTTTGGTCAAAGACTTAGCAACTAGGCTACCTAAAGATTATAGAAAAATATTCATCCTAGCTTTTCATATGGGAAAGTTGAGTCCATCAAATTTGGGAGGGGTCTTAATGTTATCGGCCATCTTTACTAGTGTATGAATGAAGATATGAAAATAGTGATTAGCAAATTATAGGATCTCTCTAAGGATGTGAAGCCAAAAACTAGAGTCCTAACTTTGATACCAATTGAAATCACCTAGAGGGGGGTGAATAGGTGATAAAGCTAATCAATGCACAAATTTAAAATAAGATGATGCAACGATCACTCAAAACAAGATTAGAAGCCGATACCCCGTGAAAGGCTCTGAACTCCTTCTTCGTGATTCTTCTAAATAAGAGTTTGAGGTGCGCAATGTAATCTTGTTGTGAGAGTATAGATCGACAATATAAGAATGAATGAATAGAAAGTAAACAACACAAGTAAACCAATCGCAAACACAGAGATTTGTTTTGAGGTTCGAGCACCCAGCTCTACGTCCCCGCCTTCACCCAGAAGGATTTCTGATCCACTAGAATTTCCACAAAGGATTACAATCACTAGGGAGTACCCAACTCCTCAATCACACTCCTCTAGGAGACACAAATACAATAATCACTTGGTGATCAAAAGATCACAAACTCTCTTTTGAAAAACTTTTCTTTACAAAACCCTAGAGAATAATATATAAGATTGAAGCTCAAGGTTTTGTAAGTGATATAAAAACAGAAGAGAGATTTTAAGAACCAAAAACTTTCAAAAAACTTTTGAAAATAATAGCCCAAAACTTAAACAAAAGTTCTTTCTGAAGAAAACTCAAAACTTTTGATCTTTGAATTTGTTGTTGTGAAAACCTCTACCCTAATGACCCCTTTATATGAGATTTAGGAAGAGTAAACATAGAAAACTTTTAACTAAATAAAAGAGAAAAAAATTGACCCTCTAATACAGCTAACCATATTTTTTTAAGCTTAAACATGTTTTAAAAACATGTTAAAAATCTGCTTCCAGAAAATTAGCCATTACTGCAAATCTGGCAGATTGGTTAACTTTGAGCATATTTTTAAGGCTGTAAACTTCTGAATTCAGAATTGCATATATAGTAATAATTTGTAGATCTTGAAGTCTTCTTTTTAATCCAACTGAAATCAATTTAATATCATTTCTTATTAGAAAGTTATCAATAAAATACTGATAGGTGTCAAATCAGAAACTTAAGCTATTTTCAGAACAAGAACAGAGTTCAACCAAATATTTGACATCTTTGAAATTTGAATCTGAAAATTATTATTGAATACGAAATTTAGATCTAAAAGTTAGCTTTGAAATGCATGTTAAATCATGTTATTTGAATATAAGAATAAAAAATTATGATAACAACTATAAAAGGGTGTCAAGCAGATCGGCAGAACTAAATCTGGTTCAAATCTAAAACTTGATATATGTACTTGAAATCCACAACCGGTTAAACCAAAAACCAAACGTATTGAATTTGTGTGTGTGTATTTGAGCTTCAAACGTATATACTATTCTTTAACAAACTAAAAATATAAAAACTTTATAGGAAGGTGTCTCTGAACCGCGTTGCCGAGTTAGAGCCTCCTCTCCTATGAAAGAGTCCTCTTGTGCCATTAACCTTTTAATATGCTTTAAGCGCCAATAACCTTTCAACAAGCTTAAAACCATCAAGACTTGTACAAACCTGAAATTCATTCTATAATCTTTATTAGTACTAAATAGCTTTTGTATGTTTTGTTATCATCAAAACTATATAAATAGAGTGTAACCTTTTGGGCCAACAATCTCCCCCATTTTGATGATGACAAAACATATAAGGTATAATTCAAGATATAGAAGGGAGGTAAAAACTCTCCATCAAATGATGCTCTATTATCAAGTAAAAAATATGAAACATGAACATATAAAAAACATATATGAGTTAAACATGTACAACACATGAAATCAAAACATGAAACCACAAATACTTCTCGCCCTTTTTGTCATACATAAAAAAGGGTTAGGAAACAACTAAAAAATAATATATACATAAACAAGATATAAACATGCATATATGCATACATAACTCAAATATCTCTTCCTCTTTTTGTCAATTCATCAACAAAGGGGCTAAGGAAAAAACAATCAATTATCATATCATCAAATCTTAAAGATCAAAATTTAAGTTCTTTTTTATACCAATTTAAAATTTTTGATAAACATATTGATATCAATTGAAAAATATTGATACTAATTAAAGGTAAAAACTAAATTTTTAGATAAACACTAAAATCATTTTGCAATAAGGCTACGAAATAGAGAATAATACCAATTTAAGATTATTGATACTAATATTGAAAATGTTAGCATATATCAAACCAAAGTATTTTACATCATAAATGGTGGGAGTAAGATACCAATTTAAAATAAAAACTGATACAAATTAAAATACAACCAATACCAATTTTACATAAAACCAATTTAAAAACAAGAATTTTCTCCCCCTTTATGAAATACTAAAAGAATCAATGCATAAGATTGTAATAGATACTAATTAAAAATAATTGACATGATGAACTAAATCAAGCTTAGCAAACATAATTTGTGCTTTTTCAAAAAAAATTGTAAAGACATGTGAAACAAGTCCAATCAAATCATATATATGTAAATCATATATATGTATTTATGGATATACTAATTGAAATGTGAGGCATACATATATCGAAAACACATATGAGTATACAAACATATGAAATATCAATTTTGATACCAATAAAAATATAATGAGGGTCAAGTGTATAACTCATACTTACCACCCCTTATCATGCACAAGTTTAAAAGATATTAAAGAAGGGTATACAAGGCATGGTCGCCCATCCAACCACCCTTAGAAGGTAGGGGTTGTTAAAAATCTTGATTTGAAAGTAAATAGGCATTGTTTGAAAACTCTACCATTTGAAGAATAGAAACTAGTTTTAAAAATATTTTTAAAAAATATTAAGAAATCCTTCAAAATATGAAACCAAATCATACATCCCATGAAAACATGAAAATCACATAATAATTGATACTCAAAGTCTATAAAGCACATATATGCTCATGAAAATAAAGTCATGAGTAAATACCAAATATAGAGTGTAAGAATCATGTAATCAACAGAATCATGGAAATAAGGCATTTAAGCTCAAATCAAATTCTTTTACAAACATTAAAAACATAAAAGTTTAATTTTCATCAAAACAAAATAAACCTCAAGACATATGTATATTTTGTATAAACTAGAGTATACATACTTATCCAAGCATAAATGAGTCCACAACAGTATATTGCATGAAGGCAAGTGGCTTAAAGATGTACATGTATATCTATTAGTTTAGACAAAAGTAACATATACATGAAGCTAATACATTATCATGAAACCATGTGCAAAAATAGAAAATACAAGTGCAAATGAGAGAATCATCAAAACTAGGCTATACAGGTACATGTAATGAGTACAAGTGAGCAATAAAGCACAAACACATAATAACCAAGTGTAGCTCACTACTTGTACAAGTATATACACAAGTTTTAATGAAAACTACATTTAAACAAGTAATCAAAATCATGAAGTACAAAATCAAGCACATAAACTAAAACATGAATTTAAACATGATCAATCATATTGAGCATTGAAGCCAAAACATGCTAAAAACATTTATATGAAAGCATGTAAATTAAATGAGGAGTTAGAGATCGATACCAAAACTAAGAGGGCACATCTCTATATCTCCAAACTATGGTGGTCCTCCCACCAAACTCCCCTTGAAAGTGATGCATCCAAAAGTGTTACCGTTTAGCTCGGAACGCATTCACCTCAAGGCATCAACAACTCTCACGTCATGTGAGAGCCCACACCTACATCAAATAGACTAGGAGTGGATTTTGGTATCCATATTTTCTTGGGTCCTAATACGTTAGTGTTTCGAACCCAAACATGATTATTCATACTATTTATATTATCATAACAAAATTTAGCTAAATGACTATTCCGGTCACAAAAAGTACATTTATAAATTCTTCTATATTTAAAAGCATAATGAGCATGTGGTTTATGAACATGTGATTTGTGAGCATGGGGTTGATTGAGGCTAAACCTGCACAAAAAATATAGAATATTAGATTTAAGAATAAAAAATGTGCAAGTGCTCAATTCTTCCGCTATAGCAAGTGGCTATGCGGGTCGTGATCCACAAGGAGGGTTTGCGATGGAAGCTTTACGGTTCTTTATTGAAATCTTATGAACACAAAACAATAGTTCTTCTCTGTTTTTAAGTTAACAAAAAGAAAAAGAAAGTTATGTTAAAGTTAAGAAGAAGATGAAAGATGAAGAAGGTGGAAAATCAGAAAACGATGAAAAGCACTATGTACAATGAAGTGGAGAAGAAAGAGTTGGAGGAGGTGGTTGGTGATCTAAACTAAGAAAGAAAAGAAAAGAAGTAAAGAGATACTTACCTAGGTTGATTGATGACTTACTTGGAAACCTTTTTGCAAGTTCTACCTTTTTGCTTCGGAGGCGTTCAACGCATAGATCATAAACTCGAGCTCGGTCCCCGTGCACATTATATCGTCAAGCATAAGAAAAACGAAGTGATGCGGAGCTTGGAAGAGGAGAACGTCTTCATGAACTATCGCTGGCTCTCACGTAGCTTAGTTAGACTTGCTTTGGAATTCACTTGTACACTTCAACAACAACCAAGGTAAAGTAGAAGAGAAAGAGAGAAGCAAAAACAAATGTAAAGTAAAGCAGAAAAGAAAACAAACAAAGCATTTACCTTTATTACTTGTTGAGACAATGAAAGAAAGGAGTAGGGTACATCGTCGGTGTCACTCGCAACATCAGCCCCTCTCTCTTACTTACATGAATCTTCTTCTACCCTAAGCTACATACAAGTTACATAAAAGTAAAACTAAACTACAAAATGGAAAAACTAGTCTAAGATCCTAACTCTGCATTGACGTCCATTTTCAGTGCACAATATGGCCTTTTATAGGCAGAAAACCCAACCACCAAGATCCCGGGGAGGTCGGGGGAGTTCACGCTCCCCGTAACTCCCCAAGATTGCCGCAGAAATGCGGCAAAAGCCGCGTTTCTACGGCAAGGGTGTGGCCAGATGGCCACACCCTGTTGGTGGGTCATCCCGGGAGTTTCTTCTGACTTTATCCTTTGTTGGTTTCTTCGTTTGTTTGAGCTCCGGATTCTGACGAAATGGCCTTGGATTCTTGGCTTTAACCGATCGATTCTGAGAGGATTCTTCTCAACCGGTTTCAACCTCTTGATTTTGCCCTGATTTTATGTGTGCGAATTAACTCTGATTTAATTCAGAATTCTGGTGGGCTTTTGGGCTCATTTCTCTTCATCTCCTTAAGGATTGGGCCTGCAAATAAATCAAACAAATAATTAGGACAATGCAGGCTTTTATTCTAAAATAAGTATGGAAATGTGACATTAAATATGTAACATTAGTGACCAATCACACCCCCATACCTATCTTTTGCTCGTCCTCGAGCAAAACAACTAAACTATACTAAGGCTTATTAGACCACTTTCGCAGGTCGCGCGATTGCACTGAGCATGTGCAACAAGCCGTTAAACCTCTAGGTTTCCCCTAGAGGTCGAGTTTTGTCTCGTGAGGGTTTTCAGCGGATTGCACCCACAAAATCCATAAAGAAAGTGAAATAAAGAGTTAGTATTTTCGAAAAGCATTTTGAAAGAGAAAAATATTTGAAATATGATTGTAAGATCTAAGCAATCTATAAGTTATAGGAAAACCGAATTTTTCATTCCTAAACTTAGTCTCTATTCAAAAATTTGTTATCAATCAAAGTAAGGAGTCAAATTGTACTTCTCATCTAGTCTATTACTTTACCCTAAGTCATATGCACCTTGTGACTGTGAAAATTTTGACTAAGGGTTCATTAACTCTAACTCTTATGCCTTATTTTATTTGTGTATATATATATATATATATTTTTGGTGGTATTATTCCTTAGTTTAGGCTTTCTAATCTGCCCATGTAACGAGCCTTTAATCGATGACTCTCAAACCAGACGGTCTTAGGGCACCAGGTGAGAAGACACCCCTAGGACTTAAGGACTCGAGCAAACAAGGCCACAAAACTAAGAATTTTATTATATGAACCTCTTTTAGGCGTGAATACTTATGCTTTATTAGGCACAAATACCCAGCTTAATCAGAGGATCTAATCATCTTTCGCATAAATACTAAGGCTTGCTTAGGCCAAAGCACCTAGCTAATCAATAATTAGATTTATTCTTTTTTTTTTACTTATCTAATCATCTTTCGCATAAATACTAAGGCTTGCTTAGGCCAAAGCACCTAGCTAATCAATAATTAGACTTATTCATATTTTTTTTTATAAGGCATAAGAATCTTTGTTTTTGAACCCTAAGTGTGTAAGCGTATAAAGTGTGCATATTTCATCAAGGTAAAGATCAAGACTCAATTACTTTGACAAATTATCTTCCTAACTCTAAAAATCAAACAAATAATCTTATTTTGACCAAGTATAAGAAATCCTAATTTGGATTTTCCTATTCCTTAAAATTAACTTAATTTCTTACAAAAATAAGTCAAAATATTGTTTCTATTTTTCAAAAAGTTTTTAATAAAAAAGAAAACCTAAGCTATGTTAGACCCTCCCCCACACCTATCTCATGCATTGTCCTCAATGTATGAATTAATGCATAGATGCATAAAAAAGAAGAAAGGGAAGGAAAGTGTTACCTTAAGGTGGTGGTTCCGGTGGTGGTCTGATTGGTCCACGAAACGCGGCCCAATCAACTTTTCTTGGGTCTCGGAGGAACCCACCAGAAATTACTTTAATATAACCCACTAAAAAGATGTATCCATAAAGGATCTTTATTAAATATTTAACCCCATCTAATTTCCATATTCCATAACAAATTTCGGAGTCGAATTTGTCAACCACCTCGTCCCAGAATGGAGTATGAAATGATAGAACAGTTGACTTGGACTCAGGAAGGACAAGAACTAATACCGACTCAGGAAGGTGACTTAAGTCAAGTAAAGGTTCAGGAGTCGAAATAGGTTCAGAAATTGGGTCCAAGTCAAGAAGTTGAAACTCCAGTCCACATGTATTTTCTAACAATGGAATGTGACCTAATATGGGTGATTCCAGTTCAGGAATGATAGGTGGAGGAATCAAAACTGACTCTAAAATATTACTCAAGTTTGGTAACAAAACGGGAGTCAAGATTGATTCAGAAAGCTGAACTGGATCACAAATTTGAGAATCTAGGTCACATATCTCATTGAGTTCAATATCAAAAAATGGAGAACTTGCCAATTTGTCAATAGGATCTTCAAAAGTGTATAATTGATCAAGTTCAATATGATCCTCAAAGATGGGTGATTCAATTTCTTTATGAATTGGTACAGGATCTAATGTTGACTCCGGGAAAAATTGAAATCAGGTGAAGATACTGGAGTCATAATCGAATCAGGAAATGGAATTGAATCACTAAGTTGGGGTTCAGGATCATAATCATTTTCAAGTTCTATTTCAGGAAAAGGAAAACTAGCCAAACTATCAATATCATTTGGAGTTTGGGTAAGTTCACATGGTTGTTCTGAAATGGAATCTTGATTTCCAAAACTACATGACTCTTTGGCTCTAACAGAATAGTTAGTGACATCAGGACGGTGGGAACGTAGAGATTCGACCATCATATCTATGTCACGATTACGAGTGTTTTGAGCCTGAGTCATGGCTTCAAGCATCTTTTCATAGTTGGTAGGTTCATTGTTTTGATGAAAAGATGAAGAATTGTCTTGGAAGTGGTAGTGAAATTGTGAGTCCATCAGATTTTGGGATTTGTGTTTGGACTCACGCATACTCATTTCCATAATTGATAGTTTCCTATTTTGGACGGGTGGAACTGAGTATGAATCTTGAACATAATGTGGACTGGGTGGAGAAGGAGGGCAAGGTGGTTGGAAATTATGCTCGGGGGAGGTGAATCCCCACTGACTCGGTGAAGAGTTGAAATCATTATGGAATTATAGTTATTAGATGGGGGGTATGGGTCATATTGATTCGGATAAGACCAATCCGGCACACTAGGTTGGTCAAAGTTATGATATGCCGGGTTGGTAATATTCGAAAATGAACTTGGTGTGTAATATGGATTATTATTAAAGTTAAAAGAATTATTATTATAAGCCATATCACACAATAGAATACACACAAAAAAAACAAACAAATAAACAAACAAAAAAGAAAAAATTCTAGCCTAAGTTAGGGTAGACTTAGGACCTAGACGACTCCTAACTGGTTAGACTGTCCACGGGAGGTCTAATGTAGACTTTAACCACAAGCTAATCAGCCAGGTCAGGGCAAGGTTGGTGGGAGGTTTTCCGTCAAAGACGTTCCTTAATTAAATAACCACCAACCTTCGGGCTTTCGGCCCTCAATCCCTTTCCTAGACACTGATTTTGCAGGAGTTAGATTCCAACATTTTTCCCCCTTAGGATAATCTCCTAATTGAGTCCGAGATGTCCCTAGGGCCAACGTCTACTCAATTTTAGTTAGGCTTGGGTTAGTGAGAGCTTGGATTCTGATTTTTGGGCTAAGGAAGGGTGATTAAATCCCCATCTTATCTTATTATTGGGTGGTGCCCTTAAGATCAGTTTTTGTGCAAGTGTACAAGATGAATAAGATGCACTCAAAGCGATATAAATCAACCAAGAGATAGTCCTATTCTAGATGCAATGCAAACATACCTTGCTCCAGCACTCTTCAACAGTAAAAAATAAAGGAATTAAAAAGACACGTGCCTAAAATGCAAATGTCTAATTAATTTTTTTATCTTTTCAACAAATATTTTACTGTTGATTATTAGCAGGCTTATGTTATGGCATATAAGAAAAATTAAAGTTGCAGCAAACTAGAATTTTTTTAAACTAAGCAGCCCTGCAAAAAAGCTGTTAGTAGTCAACTCTTTATTGCCGCGGATCCGCGGCTTTTGCCGTGGAAACGCGGCAATTCAGAGGGCAATGGGTCTCTGCTTTCTAGAGCAGAGGCCCAAGGCCACTTGTATGTCACTGCAATATCAATTTCCTGCTTTGATTGCCCTGTAACCTGCAACAGAGAAGAAAATTCGTTTAGTTCTAAAAAATTTGCAATAAAAATTCAGATTTCAATAAAAACCGTTTTACCCTCCTCGGCAACGGCGCCAAAATTTGATTGAGGCTAAACCTGCACAAAAAAATACAGAATATTAGATTTAAAATAAAAAATGTGCAAGTGCTCAATTCTTCCGCTATAGCAAGTGGCTATGCGGGTCGTGATCCACAAGGAGGGTTTGCGATGGAAGCTTTACGGTTCTTTATTGAAATCTTATGAACACAAAACGATAGTTCTTCTCTGTTTTTAAGTTAACAAAAAAAAAAGAAAGTTATGTTAAAGTTAAGAAGAAGATGAAAGATGAAGAAGGTGGAAAATCAGAAAACGATGAAAAGCGACTATGTACAATGAAGTGGAGAAGAAAGAGTTGGAGGAGGTGGTTGGTGATCTAAACTAAGAAAGAAAAGAAAAGAAGTAAAGAGATACTTACCTAGGTTGATTGATGACTTACTTGGAAACCTTTTTGCAAGTTCTACCTTTTTGCTTCGGAGGCGTTCAATGCATAGATCATAAACTCGAGCTCGGTCCCCGTGCACATTATATCGTCAAGCATAAGAAGAACGAAGTGATGCGGAGCTTGGATGAGGAGAACGTCTTCATGAACTATCGCTGGCTCTCACGTAGCTTAGTTAGACTTGCTTTGGAATTCACTTGTACACTTCAACAACAACCAAGGTAAAGTAGAAGAGGAAGAGAGAAGCAAAAACAAATGTAAAGTAAAGCAGAAAAGAAAACAAACAAAGCATTTACCTTTATTACTTGCTGAGACAATGAAGAAAGGAGTAGGGTACATCGTCGGTGTCACTCTCAACATCAGCCCCTCTCTCTTACTTACATGAATCTTCTTCTACCCTAAGCTACATACAAGTTACATAAAAGTAAAACTAAACTACAAAATGGAAAAACTAGTCTAAGATCCTAACTTTGCATTGGCGTCCATTTTCAGTGCACAATATGGCCTTTTATAGGCAGAAAACCCAACCACCAAGATCCCGGGGAGGTCGGGGGAGTTCACGCTCCCCGTAACTCCCCAAGATTGCCGCAGAAATGCGGCAAAAGCCGCGTTTCTGTGGCAAGGGTGTGGCCAGATGGCCACACCCTGTTGGTGGGTCATCCCGGGAGTTTCTTCTGACTTTATCCTTTATTGGTTTCTTCGTTTGAGCTCCGGATTCTGACGAAATGGCCTTGGATTCTTGGCTTTAACCGATCGATTCTGAGAGGATTCTTCTCAACCGGTTTCAACCTCTTGATTTTGCCCTGATTTTATGTGTGCGAATTAACTCTGATTTAATTCAGAATTCTGGTGGGCTTTTGGGCTCATTTCTCTTCATCTCCTTAAGGATTGGGCCTGCAAATAAATCAAACAAATAATTAGGACAATGCAGGCTTTTATTCTAAAATAAGTATGGAAATGTGACATTAAATATGTAACATTAGTGACCAATCAGGGGTATTTTAGCATGATTGACATGTGATGTATTGGCATGATGAACATGTAGAGTTTTGGCATGTGATGGTTTATCATGTTGAACATGTGAAGTGTGCATGTGTTTCTTTGAAAATATTTCTTCTAATTTAGTATTGTTGAAAGCACATTCTTTTAAAATATTTCCCAAATCATTTATTCTAGTTTTTAACATAGAAAACTCATTTTCATCAATTTTAGGATATTTAGCTTTGCATGCAACTTTATAGGCATCAAAATCTCTTTGTGTTGAAATAAGAGTAGAAGATAATTCATCCTTTTCTTTTGAACAAATAGCAATCTGATTTTTAAGCATTTCATTTTCCTTTTTCAATTTTAAACAATCTTCCTTTTTAGCATCAAAACTTTCTGAAAGTTCAATGAAAGCTTGTAATAACAATTCTTTACTTATTTCACTAACATCATCATGTGGTTCGGTAGTTACCTTGGTGTGTTTGCCATGAAATACACATTGGCCGTGTCAACTTCATCTTCGGATTCACTTTCTGAATCCCAAGTGGCTTTGTATGTTCTTTTCAACCGGCCTCTTTTGCTTCAAGGAGGAAGACATCTTTTTCTTGAAATCTGGACAATCGGTCATGATGTGTCCGGGTTTCCGACAGTTGCAGCATATAATCCTTTTCTCCTCTTTCCCTTCCCATCGCCTTCTATAGTTGAGCTTATTTTTGTGGTACATTCTCATTACATTTCTCACAAGGAGAGATAGCTCTTCATCATCTTCTTCATCTTCTTCATCATCGTAGTTGGTGGAGGAAGACTTGAAAGCTATAGACTTTTTCTTTTGAGGTACCGCTTCTTCTCTAGCCTCCTTCTCCATCTCATGAGTCTTAAGATTTCCAATAAGACTTATGAGCTCCATTTCGTCTTTGTCATTCAACTCCTTCAAGGTGTTAGCTTTGATTTCCCATGACGAAGGAGGAGCACGAATCACTTTACGCACCTTTTGGTCGTTGCTTATATCATCACCTAGAGGAGAAAGAGCATTTGTAATCTTAGTAAACTTGGTAATCATATCATCAATAGATTCATCTTCTAGCATTCTAAAACTTTCATATTGGGAATACAAGATCTATTTTAGCACTCTTGACTTGTGATGTTCCCTCATGAGTGACCAATAAGTGTTGCCAAATCTCATAGGCGGATTTGCAATGGATAACCCGTGTTAAGTCATCCTCATTCAAAGCTAAAAATAGGGCATTTTGAGCCTTCGAATTAGCATCAAATTCCTTCGAGGTAAGTTCAGACCAAGTGTCCTCCTTACCTTCGGGTTTGCTAAATGGTTTGGTCAAAGACTTAGCAACTAGGCTACCTAGAGATTGTAGAAAAATGTTCATCCTAACTTTCCATATGGGAAAGTTGAGTCCATCAAATTTAGGAGGGGTCTTAATGTTATCGACCATCTTTACTAGTGTATGAATGAAGATATGAAAATAGTGATTAGCAAATTTTAGGATCTCTCTAAGGATGTGAAGCCAAAAACTAGAGTTCTAGCTCTGATACCAATTGAAATCACCTAGAAGGGGGTGAATAGGTGATAATACTAATCAATGCACAAATTTAAAATGATATGATGCAACGATCATCCGAAACAAGATTAGAAGCCGAATACCCCGTGAAGGGCTCTGAACTCCTTCCTCGTGTTTCCTCTAAATAAGAGTTTGAGGTGCACAATGCAATCTTGTTGTGAGAGTATTGATCGACAATATAATAATGAATGGAAAGTAAGTAAATAACACAAATAAATCAATCGTAAACACATAGATTTGTTTCGAGATTCGAGCACACAACTCTACGTCCCCGCCTTCACCCAGAAGAATTTTGAACCACTATAACTTTCACAAAGGATTACAACCACAAGGGAGTACTCAACTCCTCAATCACACTCCTCAATCACACTCCTCTAGTCCAGAGGTAGTGGAGCCACAAATACAATAATCACTGGATGATTAAAAGATCACAAACTCTCTTTTAAAAACTTTTCTTTACAAAAACCTAGAGAATAATATATAAGATTGAAGCTCAAGGTTTTGTAAGTGATATAAAAACAGAAGAGAGATTTTAAGAACCAAAACTTTCAGAAAATTTTTGAAAATAATAGCCCAAAACTTAAACAAAAGCTCTTTCTGAAGAAAACTCAAAACTTTTGATCTTTGAATTTGTTGTTGTGAAAACCTCTACCCTAATGACCCCTTTATATAGGATTTAGGAAGAGTAAATATAGAAAACTTTTACCTAAATAAAAGAGAAAAAAATTGACCCTCTAATACAGCTAACAATATTTTTTTAAACTTAAACATGTTTTAAAAACATGTTAAAAATCAGCCTCCAGAAAATTAGCCATTACTGCAAATCTGGCAGATTGGTCAACTTTGAGCACATTTTTCAGGCTGTAAACGTCCGAATTCAAAACTAGCTATATAAGAATAATTCGTAGATATTTAAGTCTTCTTTTTAATGAAACTAAATCAACGCAATATCATTTTGTATTAGAATGTTATCAATAAAATACTGACAGGTGTCAAATCAAAAATTGTAAGATGTTTTCAGAACAAGAACAGAGTTCAACCAAATATTTGACATCTTTAAAATTTGAATCTGAAAATTATTATTGAATAAGAAATTTAGATCTGAAAGTTATCTTTGAAATTCATGTTAAATCATGTTATTTGAATATAATAATAAAAATTTATGATAATAACTATAAAAGGGTATCAAGCAGATCAGTAGAACTAAAACTGGTTCAAATTTAAAACTTGATATATGTACTTGAAATCCAAAACCGGTTAAACCAAAAATCAAACTTATTGAATTTGTGTGTGTGTATTTGAGCTTCAAATGTGTATACTATTCTTTAACAAACTAAAAATATAAAAACTTTATAGGAAGGTGTCTCTGAACCGCGTTGCCGAGCTAGAGCCTCCTCTCCTATGAAAGAGTCCTCTTGTGCCATCAACCTTTCAATATGCTTTAAGCGCCAATAACCTTGCAACATACTTAAAGCCATCAATACTTGTACAAACCTGAAATTCATTCTAGAATCTTTATTAGTACTAAATAGCTTTTGTATGTTTTGTTATCATCAAAACTATATAAATAGAGAGTGTAACCTTTTGGGCCAACAACGTTTGCTCCCCTATCTTCGTACGCTCCTCCCCGTTGGGTTTTTGCCTATAAATATTGGATTAATATTGGTTTTTACCTATAAATATTGAGTTTTCAGAGATCACAGGAACGATCAGGTAGAGAGTAGAAGTTAAAGTATTCTGTAATTTGTAACTTAGGTTTTTAGTTTTCTTATATGTAATTTTTATTTTCTTTATGTAACTAAGAGGAGAGGAGATTTTCATGGAGGAATGAGAACAAGCTTGAACTGAGGGTGGCACTGGTGCAAGTAATCTTTTCTTTCATTGTTATTTGAATCAAATCGAAATTTTCTTTTCTTTTTTATTCTTGTTTTTGTTTGCTTCCCTCTTTTGTGTTTGTGAATCTAAATGACTCCGATAGCCTCGTATTTATCTTACCCTTCCAAGTGACGTTGATGGCTTATGGTGATGGATAGCCATTTCTATGGTAGTGTAGCTTGCCCCTTCATTTCATAGTGTAAATCAGGAATGGGGAAGATCTTATCTGTCATACTTCGCTCACCTTCAAACAAAGGTACATCATCGATACGAGTCAAAGGTAACGAGGCGCCGAAGAGGTAAGTATGTTTTTTACGTTTTAACTTTTTTTTTCTTTTAATTTTAGTTTAGATCACCAATACCACAATCTCCCAACTCTTTTATCACTCTTTTAAATTTCTTTGTATAAATCTATTTTTCTATTTTCTCCACCTTCTCAACCTACCACTTTCTGTTGGCCCAAAGGCCATTAGCCCTAGTTTTGATGATAACAAACTATATGTAGTTATGTATTAACAAATTTGTTTAATTAAGTTTCAAGTAAAACATATGTTGCATTTCGGATCCATCACAAGACTCACACTTTTGGAAGCCAAGAAGATTTAGATCGTAGAGCTTAGCACACTAGAAGAGCTCAAGGATCAAGCAATATCGAGAAGACTATTTCAAGATTGGTATTCTCTTTTTCATACATATATATTTTTTGATTGTGCTTGATTTATAATATCCATTACATGTTAAAGCACAAATTATGCTTATGCTAAGCTTAATTTAGGTTATAATGATAATTGGTATATTATACAAGCTTATACACTGTTTTTATTAGTATTTCATAGAGAGGGAGAAAATTCATATTTTACCTTTCAAACGGTTTTATTTTCAATTGGTATTCTACTCTCATTCTTTATGATGAAAAATACTTTGTTTTGGTATATGTAACCATTTTCAATATTGGTGTCAATAATCTTAAATTGGTATTATTCTAAATCTGATATCTTTGCTGCAATATGATTGGTGTTTACCTAACAAAAATTTTTAGTTTGTATTTTTTAATTGGTATAAGAAAAACAAAATTGGGTATTTATTTTTAATTGGTATAATCAAAATTTACTATTGGTATCAAAATTTGTTTTATTGACTTAAGAAAATTCAAACTTTTGTTTTAAGAAATTTAAAAATTGTTTGATGTATATTTCTTATATACAAGGGGAGCTTAACATCTCTTCTATATATGATTCATGTTGATTGTATCTTATATTGAGGAGCTTGATATCTGTTCTTTATGTGATACACATGTGTAGAGGGAGCTTAACATCTTCGCTTATGCATTGTATATTATGCTTTATGTGCGTTAGAGTCTAGTCATCTCTTCTTCATGTAATGCATGTATGCAGGGGTGCTAACTTTACGTCTCTCTTCTTCATGAATGTAGATGCATAAACATCTTTATAGTTTGGATTAGTTTTCGCCCCTTTGTTGATGAATTGACAAAAAGGGGAGAAGTATTTTGATGAGTTTATATATGCATTTTTATTTCAATTCCTTGTTTTATACAAAAAGAAGGTTTTTGAGAGTTTTGTTTATGCATATATGTTTTGTTTATGCAAAAAAAGGAGAAGAATTTGGTGAGTTGATGCATGTTTATCTCCTTGTTTATGCATACATTTTTGTTTAGCTTATGCACTTCATTGACTATCTTATTGCTTATTGCTATACATAAGTTAATGGGTAGCTTTTATGAAGCTTAACTTTAATCCATGCATATATAACTCCATGAGTTTTGCCATCATCAAAAGGGGGAGATTGTTGGCCCAAAGGTCCATCACTCTAGTTTTGATGATGATTAACTCATGTAGTTATAGTACTGAAGATCTTGTGTTTAATTAGTCTCAGATATTTGATCAAAATCTTAGTTGGTGTTTAGCTTTAACAAAGGATTTAAAGTCAAGTTTTGGAGCTAGCACGGTTGATTCAAGAGCTCGCGCATCAAGATCGCATCAAGTACTCAAGAGGAGCCTAGCTTATTGGAAAAGATTTAGACAAAGTCAAGAAGAAGAAGAAGAAGATTTTCAAGAGAAGACTTGTGTCGGGTTTTATAAGTGTCAAGATTTGTTTTAAATAAAATGTAAAGGATAAATTAGTTGGTGGATTGCTCAAGTACATACACACAAAATATTTATTATGTGTTTTCATAAAAGAGTTTTGTTTTAGAAAATACCGTTTTGGTTTCGAGCTTCAAAATATATATCATGTGTTTAAGGTTTGGATTTATCAAAACTTATTTTAGAGCTTAATGTCAAAAACATAGATATTTCATCTCATATGTGTAATGGATCATATTCATACACATTAAGCTTTAAAAGTGTTTAGAATATCTTATTTTTGTATTTGGAGAAGTTTTGGAAAAATCATTTTTCAATTTGGAGATTGTTTTTGAAAAATACAGTTTTTGTTTAAAGCTAAATTTCTATATCACAAAAATAGTTCAAAATATTTGTAATATGTTTTGATTTTTAAACATGTTTGTACATCAAAGTATATCAATGAACTTATTTTTGTAGCATTTATGAGAATTTATGCGATTTTATTGAAGGTAAAAATACCAAGTTTTAATCCCTGAAAATGTTGGATCAGGCTGTCTGCCGATCGACCGGACGGTCGATTGAGTCAGAAGTCGGTCGACTGGGCCGGTCGACCGATGTGCACAAACGTGCACAACCAGTTTGGCTGGAGGGCCAGTCGACTGACCCAGTCGACCGCCACAGAGCTCTGCTCTCTAGATCTGGCCCCGATCGACCGGTAGAGAGCTCTGCTCTCTATATCCAGGCCTCGGTCGACCGGGCGGTCGACCGGTGGCACAACAGTTAGAAATCTGACCATTGGCTGGTCGACTGGGCGGTCGACCGATAGCAGGATTTCCTACTGAGTTTGTCCCCAACGGCTAGTTTTTGGAGGCCTATATATTGGGGTTGTTTTGGACTGTTTTAGATAGGATTTTTGGAGAGTGTTAAAGCCAGTTTTTCCTATCTATTGTAGAGAATTTCTCCACTTGTTTTAGGGCTAATACTTCCATTTCAAAAGGAGAGTTTTTAATAGTAGTTTTTCAAAAGTGATTTCTTGAGATTTTCACCACAATTCAATCCTTGTTTTCTGACACAAGTTTGAGCTTTCCATTGTTATATTCACCCAATAGGATACTTGTTTGTGAGAGTGTTTTTAGGTGATCAAAGTATTGTGATCACCAAATTGTTTCATCTTATATTTGAGGAGGCGAATTTGCGGGTTCGTGTTGTTTCGAGTTCTACAGTATTACAAGAACTATACATGACAAAATAGTAGTTAGTTGACATAAAGAAGGCATTGAAGTGTTTGTTTACCATGGTTATGTATACCCTTATATGCTTTCATTTCATCAATATTTATATTATTGCTCATATTGTTTTAGCATGATGAACATTGATGTTTACTATAGTATATAACACACAGATAAGATATATACATGTTCAAGTTAAAAAATTTATAAAAGAGCTTATTTCATTGCGTATATAGTTCATGCGGACAATAGCCTGCCCAAAAGAAGACTAATGTTTGGCCGAATTATGTAAGACATCGAATACTTAATGTGGATAATATAAGTGGGAGAACTTTGGTGTGTGGTAATCGACCCAAAGGAAGGTTTCACACTATAGGCTCATATTATATTACCGTCATAAACTAGTCCGACGGCGGACAAGAATCCAGATGCGTAAATTTGTGTGGCCTATGCGTGTGACAATCGGCCCAAAGGAAGGTTGTCATTATGGCCGGGTCATTACATATATTATATAGTCGATATAGATAAGTTAAACTTTGGGACCATTCCTATAAAGGGACAGTCGGTCCAATGGAAAGCTATTCTCCTGCATAGGACCTAGACTTTAGTGTATCTATATTGGGCCAGTACAATGCTGGAATAAAGAGACACAACTTGTACTGAAAGTTTAGCTGGCAGCTCTATCGGTTAAACTGGTTGCATTTTCTGAAATTCATTTTTTATGGCTATTACAGTGGAATTTTGTTAAATGCAATATTTATATTAAATTGATGAGAAATTGTACACTTATGTAGTCTAAATTGAATGGTACAAACTTTAAGAAATGGTAATACTATGTAAAAGATCGTTCTTAAATTCATGAACCTAGACTATGCCTTAAAGACTGATGGACCTATACTATCACTAACAAAAGTTCAGTAAAGAAAATGCCAAGTATGATAAGTGGGAGAGGTCTTAAAGGATGTGTTTAATGGTCATAAATCACACTATTCCTATAACTATTAGCGGTCTATGCTTGATAACGTCAGTGCTAAGAGTTTTTCAGCTAAAGTAGCCTACTGGTTTATTAAATTGGATAAAGTTAAAATCAGCGCTCAACTTAAAAAGTTGATAAATATGCGCTACAATGGCAATTTGTAGCAAAGAAAACATAAGGGAGTACATTATGAAAATGTCCAATCTTGTTTCTAAACTAAAAGCACTGAAATTGAAACTCTCTAAAGAGATTTTAGTGCATTTTATTCTAATCTCTTTTCTTATAAAGTATAACCCTTTTTTCAAGATTATATATAATGCTCAAAGGGAAAAGTAGAGTCTCACTGAGCTCATCAGTCCCTTTGTCTGAAAAGAAGAGAGATGAAATAAGAAAAGAATGAAAGTGCTCACTTAGCATTCAGGATAACACTTCTAATAAGAAAAGAAAAAGTGTAACTAAAGGGAGAATATAAACACTACTACAATAGTGGATCCTAAGTGGCAAAAGTGCAGGATAAGAAGCCTAAGATCATTGCATGCTTCTTCTGCAAGAAAGTAAGCCACCTCAAGTAGGATTGCATAAAGTATCAGAAATGGCTATTTAGTCGGTATATCTCATATTTATGTTTGTTTTGAAATTAATTTAGCTTTAGTGCAACTTCATGCAAGGTAAATAGATAATTCACATAAGCGATTAAATGCAGAACTTCCAAACCCAAAGGAGGCCCAGCCCAGCTGAGCGATACATATACATGGGTGATGAAAATATAGTTGCAGTTGAAGCTATTGGAGTTTGTAGCCTTAGATTAGATTCTTTTTTTTTTGCTTTAGATTTGGATGAGACTTTATATGTACTGTTCATTTAGACAGTATCATATTTCTATTTTATTGTTAGACAGATCTGGTTTTACTGTCACTCTTGATAATGAAATGCTTAGTTTACTTTTTAAATCTAAAGTTGTTGATACTAGAATTCTGATTAATGGCTATATAAATTGAAACTTCATGCTTTATACCCTGAATCTTCAAATGTGAATAGCCTAGGCACTAAGCGAATATTAATTAAAGAAATATTAGAAAGTTTGGTGCTAGACGGAGTTCAGGTGTCTTGAATTTGGTGCATATAAACATTTGTGGTCCATTCCCTATAGCTTCTTGGAATGATCACGAATATTTCATCACTTTGATAGACGATTACTCTCGTTATGGGTACCTAAACTTGTTATATGAGAAATCTCAATCACTACACATGTTTAAAATTTATAAAGCTGAAGTTGAAAATCAACTAAATTAAAAAATTAAAGTCGTTAGATTTGATCGTGGTGGTAAGTACTACGACAAATACGACGGATCAGGTAGATGTCCAGAATTATTTGTCAATTTCTGAAAGAGTGTAGCATTGTTGCTTAGTACACCATGCAAGGGATGCCTCATCAAAATAGTATTGCTGAGAGATAAAACCACACACTAAAGGATATGTTTAGGAGTATAAGCTCACACTACTCTACCAGAGTCATTATGGAGAGAAGCCTTAAAGACGGCTGTCTACCTCATTAATAGAGTACGTAGCAAAATAATGAGTTATAGACTAGGAAATCTCCCAGTATTAGGCATCTCCATGTTTGGGGTTATCCAACGGAAGCTCGACCATGTATACCATATGAGAAAAAGTTAGACTTAAGGACAGTTAGCTATTTATTTGTAGAGTATTCTGAGAGGTATATAGGCTTTAGGTTTTACTGTCTCTCCACTAAGTACAAGAAGACGGATAATGATAATTTTTTTAAGGATATTCTGAACGATGGAAGTCAACTATATAAGAATTTCACATTTGAGGAAGAACATATTGTTAAACCCATGGCAACTATTCCAAATGATGAAGTAGTTGTTCCACTTCAGAATGGAAATACAATTGACCCTTATAAGGTACAAATACAGTTCATTCTGAAGTAGAACCTGAAAATTCTCAATCATAAGTGCCTAGGAGATCAACTAGAGAGAGGAGATCAGCTATTGCAAATTATTATATAGTTTATCTCCAAGAGCATGAGTTTGATATATGGCAAGAGGATGACCCCACATCCTTGAATGAGGCCAAACTCAGCATTCACTCCACTAAGTGGTCAAATGCTATGAAAGATAAGTTAAAATCCATGAAGGACAATGATGTTCAAGACTTAGTAGACTTGCCTAAAGGAAAAAAATCGATTGATTGTAAATGAGTATTCAAACCAAGCGAGATTCAAAAGGTAATATCGAAAGGTATAAGGCACATCTTGTCACTAAGGGATCACTTAAAGAAAGGGCATTAACTACAAGGAGATTTTCTCCCTAGTTTTCATGAAGGCTTCTTTTAGAATTATTATGGCACTGGTGGCTCACTTTGACCTGGAGTTATACCAAATGGATATTAAGATTGCCTTTCTTAATGGTAGCATAGAGGAAGAAATCTATATGGTGCAACTAGAAAGTTTTAAATTGAAAGTTTCATAATAATTGGTTTGCAAATAAAAAATCCATTTATAATCTAAAGCAAGCATCCCGTCAATGGCATTTGAAATTTGATCAAGTAATACCCGATTTTAATTTTCAGGAGATTGTAGATGATTAATGCATTTACCATAAATTTAAAGAGAGTCCACTTATATTTCTTATGCTATATGTGGATGACATTCTACTAGCGAGTAACGATATAGATTTTTTACTTAAAACAAGAGTTTGAAAACACCTAGAGGGGGTTGAATAGGTGACTAGCTAATCTAATAATGAATAATGTGAAATTAAAACTATTTATGCAAATTAAAAATTATTAAGCTAAACACACAAGGTATAACCAAAGAGTATAGCCGAATTCCCGGTGAAGGACTCTGGTCTATCTCCTCAAGATTCCTCTAGATTAGAGTTGAGGTGCCATTATGGTTCTCTTGGTTGAATACAAATGTGAGTAAACAATCCCAAGCATACAGCAATCAAACATAAGATATATCAAGCATATAAAGATATAAGCAATGTCAGCATACAAGATATAAACACAAGTGAGAGATAGAGAGAGCAATCGCAAACACGGGAGATTTATTTCGAGGTTCGAGCACCCTGGCTCTACGTCCCCGCCTTTAACACTATGAAGGATTTCCACTAGAATCGATCCCACCAGATCACTCGGTGCCTCAACATCTACAAGGAGTTCACACTAGAACTCTTGGACTCATAGTCCCTCTCTTGTTCCTGTAAGAACTACACACGCAAGCACACTAGCTTGCTGAGGCAGCATCTCTACACTGAGCTCCCACAAGAACTCAAAATAACACGAACCCGCAAGTTCACCTCCTCAAATACAAGATGAACTCTTTGGTGATCTTAACATTTTGATCACCTAAAAACACTCTCATAACAACTCTCCTATAGGATTGATATAGCAATGGAAAGCTCAAGTATGTGTGAGAAATCTAGGATTAAATTGGTGGTACAAAACTCAAGAAATCACTTTTGAAAACCACTCTTAAAAACTCTCCTTTTGATATGAATGTTTTAGCTCTAAAACAAGTGGAGATAAACACTTAGAAAGGTAGGAACAACTAGCTTGAAAACCCACTTGAAATCTTGTTAAAAACAGTCCAAGGGAACCCCAGTTTATAAGCCTTCAAAATCTAGCCGTTGGAGTCCAAATCAGCAGCTGACGCTGCTATCGGTCGACCTGCAATGGTCAGATTTCCAACCGTTGGGAAAAGCAGTCGACCGGACAGTCGACCGAAAACTGGGCATTAACCTAACGGTCGACTACTCGGTCGACCGGGGCCATTTACAGAGAGCAGAAGCTCTCTGGCGGTCGACCGTGCAGTCGAGCGGCCCTTGGCTATGCACGTTTGTGCACATCGGTCGACTGCCTGGTCGACCGACTTCTGGATCAGTCAACCGGTCCGGTCGACCGCCAGAAGACCTGGTCAGCAAACTTGGGACTGAAAACTTGGTCTTTTTATCTTTAATAAAATCTCATAAATTCTTATAAATTCTACAAAATTAAGTTCAATAATATACTTTGATATCCAAATATATTTGATTAAAAATCAATTACAAACATTTTGAACTATTTTTGTGATATAGAAATTTTGGCTTTAAAGAAAAATCGTATTTTTCAAAAACAATCTCTAAATTGAAAAATGATTTTTTCAAAACTTCTCTAAATACAAAAATAAGATATTTTAAACACTTGTGAAGCTTAGTGTGTATGGATATAATCCATTATACATATGAGATTAAATATCTATGTTTTTGACAATAAACTCTAAAATATGTTTTGATAAATCCAAACTTAAACACATAATATATATTTTGAAGCTCAAAATCAAAACGGTATTTTCTAAAATAAAACTCTTTTACGAAAGCACATATAAATATTGTCATGTGTGTATGTACTTGAGCAATCCACCAACTAATCTATCCTTTACATTTTATCTAAAACAATTCTTGACACTTACAAAACTCGATACAAGTCTTCTCTTAAAAATCTTCTTCTTCTTCTTCTTCTTGACTTGGTCCAAACCTTAATCCAATGAGTTAGACTACTCTTGAGTACTTGATGCAATCTTGATGCGCGAGCTCTTGAATCAACACGTGCTGCTCCAAAACTTGACTTTAAATCCTTTGTTGAAGCTAAACACCAACTAAGATCTTGATTAAATATCTGAGACTAATTAAACATAAGATCATTAGTATTATAACTACATGAGTTAATCATCATAAAACTAGAGTGATGGGCCTTTGGGCCAACAATCTCACCCTTTTTGATGATGATAAAACTCATGAGTTATATATGTATGGATTAAAGTTAAGCTTCATAGAAGCTCCCCTTTAACTCATGCATAGTAATAAACAATAAGATATCCAATGAAGTACATAAACTAAGCAAAAATGTATGCGTAAACAAGGAGATAAACATGCATCAACTCACCAAATTCTTCTCCCCTTTTTGCGTAAACAAAACATATATGCATAAACAAAACTCTTAAAAACCTTCTCCCCCTTTTTGTATAAAACAAGGAAATAAAATAAATATGCATATATAAACTCATCAAATACTTCTCCCCCTTTTTGTCAATTCATCAACAAAGGGGCGAAAAATAATCAAAACAATAATGACGTATATGCGATATACATTCATGAAGAAGAGAGATGTAAAGTTAGTTCCCACTGCATACATGCATTACATTAAGAAGAGATGACTAGATTCTAACTCACATAAAGCATAATATACAATGTATAAGCGGAGATGTTAAGCTCCCCCTACACACATATACCACATAAAAAAGAGATGTCAAGCTTCTCAAAGTGATATACACTCAACATGAATCTATATATAGAGTATTGTTAAGCTCCCCTTGCATATAAGAAATACACATCAAACAATTTTGAAATTTTTTAAAACAAAAGTTTGAATTTTTTAAGTCAACAAAACAAATTTTGATACCAATATACCAATTGAAAATAAAAATCAAAATTTATTTTTCTTATACCAATAGAAAAAATACAAACTAAAATTTTTGTATGGTAAACACCAATCATATTGCAATAAAGATATCAAATTGAGAATAATACCAATTTAAGATTTTTTATACCAATATTGAAAATGGTTGCATATACAAAAATAAAGTATTTTTCATTATACGAAATGGGAGTAGAATACCAATTGAAAATAAAATCAATTGAGAAGTAAAACATGAATTTTCTCCCCCTTAATGAAATACTATAATATACCAATTAAAAATAATTGTCATTATAAACTAAATCAAGCTTAGCATAAACATAATTTGTGCTTTAACATGTAATGAATATTATAAATCAAGCACAATCAAATCATATATATGTATGAAAATGAAAATATCAATTGAAATTGATATTATTTGAAGTTAAAAACATACATATATAGAAAACACAAATATGAGTATACAAGCATGAAAAGGATCAATTGTGATACCAATTGAAAATACAATGAGGATCAAGTGTATACATCATACCTACTACCTATTCACGCACATGTTAAATAGATTTTTAATTTTGAGCATACAAGGTATGGTCTCCCATTCGACCGCCCTTAGGTTGGTAAGGGTTTTCAAAAATAGGAGTTTGAAAATATTTTAGCATAGTTTGAAAACTCTACCAATTGAAGAATAAATAACTAATTTACAGTAATTTTTGAATAACTAGTTAAAGATCCTTCAAATATGAAAACAAATCATATATCCCATGAAACATTGCTAAAAACACAAGAGTTGACACTCGAAATCTATAAAGCTCAAAAATATGCTCATGAAACAAAAACATGAGTAAACAATAATAATGTGAGTGTACAAAAGTTATGTGAATAGCATATACATGAAATAATCAATAAAGCTCAAAATAAACATGAATTCTTTTTATCAAACAAATATGAAAATCATAAACATTTATTTTATATTAAAAACAAACTTCAAGGTATACGTATGTTCTATCAAAACTAAAAATATACATATATATTTCAAACACAAATGAGTTCATAATATAATTTGCATGAAGGCAAGAGACTCAAGGTTATACATGTACATTTATAAGTTAAATAACATATATATGAAGCAAAACATATATAAAAATAGGAAAAACAAGTGTAAATGGAAGAATCATCAAAACTAGATTATACATGTATATGTAATGAGTACAAATGGACAATGAAGCACAAACATCTAATAATCAAGTGTAACTCACTACTTGTACAAGTATATACACGTTTTAATGAAAATTACACCTAAACATGTAATCACCTCATAAAGCGCAAAACATGATTATAAAAATATGCTAAAAATTATTAATGTAAAAGCATGTAAACAATGAAAAAGGAGTTTAGAGATAGTTACCAAACAATAAACTATACTCTAAGTCTCCAAATATGATGGTCCTCCCGCCAAACTTCTTTGAAGGTGATGCATTCATAAATATGACCTTGGAGCTTTGAAATGCATCCATCATCAAGGCACCATATCTCTCACGTCATGTGAGAGCCCACACCTACATTAAACACAAGAGGTGGTGATTATGGTACCCATTTTTCTTTGGGTCTACGGGGCTAGCATCATAAGGAACCCAAACATTTTTATTTGCAAAATTTAAGAAATTTACTCTATCATAGTAAAATATTGCAAGATGGCCTTTGTGGCCGCAATGTGTACATTTGTACACTCTATTATGCGCATGAGAATGAGTGTGATCATGATGCGCAAAGTGTGCATATGTATGCCGTGAGTGATGTGCATGAACATGTGGAGCTTGTTTCTTTTAAAACAAGGTTTCCAATTTAGAATGATTAAATGCACAATTACTCAAAGTTGATCTCAAACAATTTATTCTATTTTCAAATTTTGAATCTCATTTTTATTGATGGTAACATGAAGAACATAGCAAGAATGAGAATCAACAACCTTTTTCTTTTTCGAAATATTTTCTTTTTCTTGTGAAACAATTTTTCTTTTCAAAGAGTTGTTTTCTTCCAAAGCAATTTCTTTTTCTTTTTCCACCAAATTGATTTTATTTTTCAAAGAATTACTTCTTTCACAAAGATCATTTAATTTAGAAATAAAGAAATATTCTCCTTTTTTAAAGATTCATTTTCTTTAGAAATGTTTTTCAATTTATTTTGAAAAAAATCTTTTTCTTTTGAAATGGACTCATATTTATTTTTCAATCTTTTATGGTCCTTTTTAAGCAAATCA
The DNA here is from genome assembly GCA_038442645.1 of Agave tequilana. Classification (NCBI taxonomy): domain Eukaryota; kingdom Viridiplantae; phylum Streptophyta; class Magnoliopsida; order Asparagales; family Asparagaceae; genus Agave; species Agave tequilana. Next base: position 125,425 of record JAVJIF010016368.1, read on the forward strand.
TATTTTTCAAGAAGTTATTGACAAAATGTAGCAAGCTCATCATAAAACATGTCAACATCCTCATCAAGCTCGGATTCGGAATTTACCTCAAGGGAGTTATCCCCTTGGACCATATAGCATACATCAGAAGCATCACTTCCATCATCCGAGTCGCTCCCCACATAATATTGCTTTTGATCGCCAAAAGAGACTATAGTGTTCTATATTACAAAAGCCGAATCAAAGTTAGCAACCATACATAAATAATCATCATTTAGGGTACTCTTTAAAGCATGGATGGCTTTTTAGTTGGCCTCAAGATACTTGCTATTTTTAAAATATGAATCCTTAATGGTAGAAAGATAAACATGAATGCCTAGGGCTTTGAGGTACATTGACAACTTAACTTTGCAAGTTTGGATGTTAAGAATATCAAACATGGGAGGTGTCATGAAGTCCATGTGTGAATATTGTGATTAGCTAAAATGAGGATCTTTAACTCTAGGTTATTAGACCCAAATCAAGAGGACCAAACTCTGATACCAATTAAAATCACCTGGGGGTGAATAGGTGCTAGCTAATCTAATGATGAATAATGCGGAATTAAAAACTATTTATGCAAACTAAAATTATTAAGCTAAACACATAAGGTATAACCAAAGAGTGTAGCCGAATTTCTGGTGAAGGGCTCTACTCTATCTCCTCAAGATTCCTCTAGATAAGAGTTGAGGTGCCACTGTGGCTCTCTTGATTGAATACAATTGTGAGCAAATAATCTCAAGCATATAACAATAAAGAACAAGATATATCAAGCATATAAAGTGATAAGCAATGTAAGCATGCAAGATATAAATACAAGTGAGAAATAGAGAGAGCAATCGCAAACACGGGAGATTTGTTTTGATGTTCGAGCGCCCTTGCTCTACGTCCCCCCCTTCAACACTATGAAGGATTTCCACTAGAATCAATTCCACCGGATCACTCGGTGCCGCAACACCTATAAGGAGTTCACACTAGAACTCTTAGACTCACTTGTCCTCTCTTGTTCCCGCAAGAACTACACACGCAAGCACACTAGCTTACCGAGGCCGCAACTCTACACCGAGCTCCAACAAGATCTCGAAACAACACGAACCCTTGGCTGTGCACGTTTGTGCACATCGATCGACCGCCCGGTCAATCGCCAGAAGACCTGGTCAGCAAACTTGGGATTGTAAACTTGGTCTTTTTATCTTTAATAAAATCCCATAAATTCTCATAAATTTTACAAAAATAAGTTCAATAATATACTTTGATATCCAAATATGTTTGATTAAAAATCAAAACATATTATAAACATTTTGAACTACTTTTGTGATATAGAAATTTTGGCTTTTAAAGAAAAATCGTATTTTTCAAAAACAATCTCCAATTGAAAAATAATTTTTTCAAAACTTCTCCAAATACAAAAATAAGATATTTTAAACACTTGTGAAGCTTAGTGTGTATTATATGATCAATTACACATATGAGATTTAATATCTATATTTTTTACAATAAGATCTAAAATAAGTTTTGATAATCCAAACCTTAAACACATGATATATATTTTGAGTTCAAAACCAAAACAGTATTTTTTAAAACAAAACTCTTTTATGAAAATACATAAAAATATTGTGTGTGTGTGTATGTACTTGAGTAATCCACCAACTAGACTATATTTTACATTTTATCTAAACAAATCTAACACTTACAAAACACGACACGAGTCTTCTCTTGAAAATCTTCTTCTTCTTCTTCTTGACTTGGTCCAATTCTTGATCCAATGAGCTAGACTCCTCTTTAGTACTTGATGCAATCTTGATGTGCGAGCTCTTGAATCAACACGTGCTAGCTCCAAAACTTGACTTTAAATCCTTTATTGAAGCTAATACCAACTAAGATCTTGATCAAATATCTGAGACTAATTAAGCACAAGATCATTAGTACTATAACTATATGAGTTAATCATCATCAAAACTAGAGTGATGGGCCTTTGGTCCATCAGAGTTCTCTCTCTCAAAGAATTTTGAGATGAAAATCTTTGAGACATTTATTTTTGTAGGCGTTCAGATTCAACGTGACCTGATACGTGGAATATTAGTTTATCACAAACGAGCCCATATTGATAAGGTGCTAGATAGATGTGGCATGAAGAAATGCTCTAGAGATAAGTTGAATCTATCTTATGTCCTAAGAACGATCTCCAGAAAGAGCAAATGAAGACATTCCATATGCATCGGCGGTTGGAAATCTGATTTATGCTCAAATTGTACCCATCCAGATATAGCATATACCATTAAGATACTTGACCAATCCTATGATTGATCACTGGAAGACTTCAATAAGGTAAATGATATCTATAGAAGATTACATGAATCTGATCAGTTGTAGCTGATCAGATATTATGTTTGATATAAAGATAATAGAAAGTCCACTTCAGGTTATATTTTCCTGATTGTAGAAAGATGGTGTATTTAGTCGAGAGGCTATTATAGCTACATTGTGACAATAAGAGCTATAGAGCTCTACTGCAATAATGACATGAGTTCAGAAAAGTCGAAGCATATTGACATCAAGTTTCTTGTTATCAATGATAAAGTTTGAAAAAATATTGTGTCTGTTAATAGTGTTTGTACTATTCTTAACATTACAATTTTACTCATTAAAGACTTTCACCTCATATGGGGATGGCTAGTCATGATGATATCCTGGTTTGGTGGGAGTGAAATTTCATGTAACAGACATTATTCTAAGTGCACTTTATGTATATTTGTTGATTCCGATAATAAAGTTATAACTTCTTCTTCTAAAGTCTACTTTTGCGCATATGAGTTTGTTGAAGCAGTTAGACTCGTTGGAGTCATAAGTAAGACTTGTTATAGTCATAAGGCTAAACTCGTTAGAGTCATAAAGTGAAAATCAGCTGGAATTGTACCTTATTTGATCAAAGAACATTTTCATGCTACACATCCACATTTGATTTATGTCATTAAGAGTTCTGAAACTTGTGATGTGGAAGGTCCTACTTCGATTATACAAAAGGTAACGACCGCCATGTTCGGTGGCAGGACACTTAATGGACCAGATTATTTTGAAACTTGTTTTGTTGGCGGTTAAAGTTTTGACGTATAAAGTTACGCATATTATCTATTAAGTACGACTTACTTGGCCCAAGTGGGAGATTGTTAGACTTATTATGTTTTAAAGTCTAATTTATTTTGGGCCTGATCAAGTCAATTGGATATTTGCACCCCCCACTTTGCCTATATTATTTGACCCATAAAAATTGACCAAGCCTAAATGGTTTGGGTCTAAACCATTTTCAATTATACTTAGTTATGGGTGTATTTAAATTAAAATGTGAGACTCATCTACACATGTAAAACTCATGTTATAAATCAAGGGCCTAGATCTATGATGAGTTGAAATAGGTTTCCTTGATCTATATATATAATGGGTAAGATTTTCTCTCCACCAAAAATGACATCTCTCTCTTGGAGGCTCCTCATCTCCTCTAAAGATAAAGAAGAGAACTTGGTGGCTGGAGAGTAGAATCCTCTCTCTCAACTCCGATCTCAATTCTCCGTGTCCTCCAGATCGTGCAACCTTCTGCATTCTTTTCGTGATGGAATCATATATGTCTAAAACTCTCATTCCTTTTGATCATGATAAAAAAACTATGCATGTATGAGATCTTGTATGGAATAAAATTAGATCTAACATCACCAACATTCTTTGAATTCTAATGCGCGTGTCAATTTTTTGCTTTCTTCACATGTAAGGTGTGCTCCAAGGATCCCACCAACCCCAGTGATGATTTTGCTTCCCTTGAACTATAATAACTGTTCAAGGGACTTGCATGGGTTTTCTTCTCTTCTTGGGTCCTCCATGTGTCCCTATTATAAAAAAAAAATAAAAATGCATCCTCTCTTTTGGGTCATTCTAAGAAAAGTCTTGCAACCTTACTTTCCTATGGTCATTAGAAAAACAGACTATTCAAGGAACATGTGAGTCTTGTTTGTGATAAAAAATAAATAAATTTGGAGATTATTAGAAGTCTCATGTTTCGATTCACATCAAGTGCAGATTATAACTTGGACGGGGCAGAAATTTAATTGACATATCGAAAGTCCTAAACTCAAGTTCTAGCTGTTCTCTTAATCTCCATAATACTATGTTTATGAATGATCGCAAAAGCTTTCATTTTTGCAAAACTTTAATTTTTCAAATGTTGCTAGTAAAGAAGTACTTAAAGCAAAAGAAAATTGGTCCCGTTTGATTTACTTTACTGAAGCTCTAGATATATGAACCCCTAAATAATACAAATCCTGATTATAAATCTAATTGTATTCCTCAACATTTTATGTTGTTTTTTCACAAAAAGTTAATAATCCCAAGCAACATTGATGACTAGGAGGTATTGGATTCAATTTGTAATATGCACTGATTGGTAACTGTTCACATTGCCAGATTTGTTGGGCTAGTCTAGGTTGGATTCCTTATGCAAAATCAAGAAGCATGATACTTAATGATTCAGCTCAAAAATTGGTCCTTTTAGAAACCTAAGATATCTTTTTTTTTTTTCTTTTTCCCTCTCTCTATATTTTTTTCCTTATTCATATTTGTATCAGAACCTCTAGGCACTGAATATTTTACAAACTGTTTTTTTGGTAATATCAGAGTTGGGCTTGATTTTCCTGCAATTGAAGTAGGTTACAAACACCTTAAATCGACGCAGAAGTTTATCCTGGTATTGTTGGGAAAATGAATCGG
>JAVJIF010016369.1:0-98962 GCA_038442645.1 Agave tequilana
AAGAGCACTAGTGGAGGCGTCAATTGCACTTCCACCTCCGCTTGCCTTGTTTCCAAGATTTCAAATCAGAAGAGACGGCCTTAGCAGCCTCTTGAGCAGCAAGCCGGGCCTCGTGCTTTCGGGCACAAGACAGGCGAGCCGCTCATCAGCTGAGGACGCCGGTCTGAGCGATAGAGACGGCGCCACTCCTCTACAGCCTTCTCAAGTTTCATCCACCAGGAGTTCTAAAGCAGCAGCCTGATGATACCCCTCAAAGTCCGAATGCTCTCAATGTCACGGGAGAGGACCACTTTCAGCTTTGAGAATGGTACATGCGAGCCCTCAAAACTAGGTCGATAGTTCGCTCCAAGCTTCTATAAAAGCTATCGACCAGGTCACCTATATAATCATTCTCGGCCTCAGCCATTTCTGGCAGGGAGGCAACCTCGGAATAGTCCACCAGCCTGGTCGACGCCGTCGCAGAAGAAGCAGCGGGAACACTGACAGCAGCAGGACCAGCCGAAGGCGATCTCGGCGGAGTCCTCATCGAAACCAGCACGCCAGCACACCGCAGAGGTAGGACTGACAACCACCTCTTGAGCAGCAGGCTCAACCACCAGGGTTGGAGAAGTAGGGCTTGCGATCACCCTCAGTGCCGCACTCGGCAAAACAGTCCGCACCTCACTCGTTGATGTGATTGGGAGTGAGGATACCTCCGGGACTGCCGCCCCTTCAACCTCTGGTCCTTCAGCTGATTTGGGCTGATAAGAAGGCAGGTCGCCATACAGCGCGTCCAACACAGCAGCATCCGCCGTGGCCGAAGCGCTCATGTCACCCCTTGACCCTTCGGGGAGATCTACCGCTCCCTTGAAGCTGATGCATCTTGAGGCCGAACACCTATAGCAAGACTGCGGTTAGTCGGGACACTACAGAAGAAGCCAAGAGGTTAGGACAATACCAAAGGATGATGTTGCCTCAAACATCTCGTCGGCCGCACCGGTGTCCAGGGGCTCCATCGGAAAATTTTTGCCTGAATCAGCACGAACAACCGGCTCGCTCTCGCTTGCCGAATATCCTGTGGACCACCCGATAGAGCTCGATGCCTCAGGACTTCCTTTAGAAGTCCCAACGCCTGAAGGACCAACATCAGCCGCGCCACTCCCAGACTCTTCCGAGTGAGTAGGGGACCGGCTGCAGCCCCATAAGTGAATAGGGGATCATAATGTTCCCCTTGTTCTCCAGCTGCCTCAGCTCCTACAATCAAAAAGGATTGATAATAAGTCAATGGAACGTACAAAAGGCGTATTATATGAACAAGGTTAACCTTACCCAGACCTGGAGCGAATTCACCACTAGTCGGTTCAGCAACCGACGGTTCAGCTGCTAATGGGGCAGCAAGAGGAATCGCTATAGAGGGGTAACCCTCTACGACAATTGTAGGAGCTTGGCGACGGGACTTCTTCGCCAATGATTTCCTACGAGAGCTACCCGCCCGCTTTCTCTTGAAGTGGACGTCAGAATCCTCTTCTTCCACTCCTCCCGCACGTCGTGGGGAAGATGTCCCCACCACACCAGAGCCAGCCGCATGAGTATCAGCTCCAGTCCCCGCCACGAAGCGAGGACTTCCTGCATCAGAAGCCTCGCTGTCATCCACAGCGATGAACTCCTCCAAGCGGGGACACGAACCCGTTTGCCTTCCTTCTTCTCAGAGGCCTTCCGCTTCAGTCGCTGAGAGATTACTTCACACCCGAACTGTTGGCGTTAAATCCGGGAGGTGTGGAGTTGGAAGCCGCGTACCACTGGCAAAAGCACAGGGTCGTCGAGAGGCCGGGATCCTGCAGCGGCGTGCGTAGCCACGCCCCAGTGCCATCCGCAGTGAAGAACCGCCAGGCACGGGCCCCATCAATAAGACTCCCCATGAAAGCCAGGTCCGAATTGGGGTTGCCCACGTACAGCTGGTCGTATCCGAATTGGCGGGCAAATCGACTCGGGATGTAGGGTTCCAGGTAGCAGGTATCCCCACTCCTGTACAGCAAGTGCGAGGGCCGGGATGCTGACCAGCCACTCGAAAACGCCCCGACTCATGGGGAACCGCGCCGACTCTGTATCTCGGAATTCTCGTTATATCCTGCACCCCGAATACGAGGAAAACAGCGGAACAGGCTATAAGCGTCATGGCGACGCACTAACTTACGGGCCTCGGCCACGTAGGCTTTCATCCAAGAACAGCCTTCGAATCGGCGGAGAAGCGCCGTTCGAACACCTGCGGAGGGTCCCCCCAGCTCCAATCAAAGTAGGGCAGTGTAAGGCGAATCACGCCATCAAGTAGGTGTATGGCAGACCCACCCTAGGATTGGGTCCATCACAAGGCAGGATAGCACTCTTCCCACGCCTCGACGCCGGTGGCCTGCAGAAAGCCTCCGTTAATGCGCGAAGGCCTCTTTGAATACAGCACACCATGGCCGGGAGAAGACCCAGACGGTGGCCGTGGGCCAAGCGAACGGCGGGTAGCAGAACATTCGGGTGGACGATGTCACCCGAGGAAGAAGGCACAACACACTTCTTTAACCAAACGGTTAAGAAACCGGCCAGCAGCGCCTTTCGAGACATAGGCCGACGGGCCTTATGGTGAAAGCTCCGAAGGGTATCACCCTTCTCATAGGGACCAGCGTCTTCTGTTACGACGATATCCCTTTGGAGACATATCTCCATCCGTTCAACAATATCGCCATCAGCAACTCCGCGATGAGCTGCTTCAGGAGCATTCTTCATGTCTGGGAACAGGTAACTTCCCCAGCTCTTCAAGCTCTTCGAGCTACCCTTGCCACCACCGTGGATGCTGGAACAAATATGCAAGTGGCACATCAAACTCCCGATAAGTCTCGAGCAAAGCAGGCTCCTGTTTCTCCAGAATAGCCAACTCCGCCTCACAGGGAAAGTACTCTTCGTATGGAAGAGACCCGAAAGGCAGAGCAGAGATTTCCCACATCTCATGCAAAGCCATGCCCAGCTCGCCACCGGGGTGAAGAAGGTCCCCGAAGCCGGACAGTACAACTCAAGGATGGCGTAGAAGCACGCCACCTTCATCTCAATGCCGTAGCAGGTCGCCCTGACGGCCTCATAGAGGTTCAACCCCTCCAAGTCCTCCTCGAAGTGAGCGAGGATATAGTTGGTCAACTCCGCCCACCATGTCTTAGGAGAATGAACCCAACCGGGAGCCTGAAGTCAGTGGCAGGGTAGTTCCCGTCAACTGCGCAGAACTGAGTGCCAAAGGTCTGCGCCACAGCCGGGTTCCCTCCCACTGGAAGTTCCAGCGACACCTTCCCAGGGTATAGCCCCATTATGCTATGGGAGGGCCCGCCCTCGAATAGCCGGACTGAAAGGTCAATCTCCCAACATGGACGGATTCGACGCTTCGGCTTACGCCCCACGCCATCTTCCGAGCCTGAGTCACATTCACGAAAGAAGATAAAGGAAAGTGCCGCTTAGTCGACGGAAGGTAAAACTTCTCGCCATCCAGTTGAAAGATCCATTGTCCTTCGCCGGCCTGCAACTGGCGATCGGGATCGGATGCGGCATCCCCGAACATAAAGTCGGGCTTTCTGTAAGTCCGACGGTCAACATCCTCAAGAGGAGCCGTGGTCAAGATACTCCGTGTGATCTGCGGATGACCGCCTTGGATGAGTGTATCCCGACGAGGGAGCTCCGCTCACTAAACAAAGAAGCCTGTTCATGGAATTGCAGGCTGAGATTACCATCTGCTCGACTGGTTAGCCCAAACAGACTGTTCAGGAGACCGGAAGTGTAATGCACTGCAAAGACAGAAATGAACTATGATTAGTTCAACAATTAAGTGGATACGAAGACATAAAAATTCACTAAGGCATAGCCTCGCTCGGCGAGCAAGGCCAGCAAGGCGACAACTTCGATGAAGCTTGACCTCGCGGATAAAATTGCATTTTTGCAAAAAAGCGTCCAAAGTATCAACTTCGCTTAAGCAGAAGTGGTATAGCCCTAACGACTGACGTCACCAAGAGGGCATCATGGTCAAAAGTCACCCTTCGTGGCCATGACTGAAGGAACACCTATATCCTGTTCCTCAACAGGATGGAGACTGCCCGAGTAATGGCTTCGTACGGAAGCCTAAGGAAGAACTGTTCGGTTCTTAATTCCCTCGTGCAAGGAAAATAGGGAGGTTCAAGGAAACGAGTTCCCTAATGAGGACAGATCATATTCGATCGTCCTAATAGCCAAATGTCGGCTCCAAAGGAGAGAGACCACGGTCTCTAATCAGATAGGAAAATCTCTTACCGGTGACTGGTCGCGGATCGACCAGAGGAGGAGGACCCTCCGCTGCAGAAGTCGCCACTTCTTTTCCCCTCGTCTTTTGGGCGCCATTAAAGAGTTGCAAGAGTTCTCAAGGTTCTCTAAACGGAGAAGGAAGAGGAAGAGGGAAAATCAAGAAATTTTTCTGAAAAAAGGAGATCTTTTCCTGCTCAGCCCGATCGGGCTTTTATAAGCCAATCAGCGCCTGAAACGAGGCCTCGAAAAGGGCGTACGCCGCCGTTTCGAATTAATTTAAAACGCCGCCCAAAGCGCCTTCCCGAGAAGCGCTGGTTCAACTCCACTAAGGGTTAACTTCGCACTGGAGCAAAGTACGGACTTCGCACAATCCTTCAAGGACTTCGCCGAGAGGCTTACCTTAGCCCTCTAAAAAGGCGCTGACATGCCAGTCTCGCGAAGATCACTCAAAGAAAGGACTATCTCCTTAACTCCGCATACAGTTTTGCCCCGCTATGGCCAAACTCTCAATGAAAGCAAGCAAAAATCAGATGATTAGAAGATGAACTTTCATTGATTTAAAAGAAGGGTACATTGATATTACATCAAAGTTGTGTTTCATACAACACACCCAGTTGCTTAACAAGGTCATCCGCGCAAAAGGCATACAAGTGGTTTTGTCCGCTTCTAAGTCAAACCGACTGGACAAAGAAGGCCTCCTCTGCACAGGGCTGTAATCAGTGGTGCCGTAAGGACACGGTCATTATTCTCCACAAAAATGGCAGATCTTGCCAGGCCATTTTTGTTGAAGCCTGGCAATAGAAACCTATCGCCGCCAACACGATGGATCACGTATAATGGGAATCGGCAGTGATACCAGTGATCTAACGGGTGTGAGGCCCGCTTTCCCGAAGTGGATCGCCCCTAAAGGCCACCAAAGTTGAAAGTTGGCAATGATGCCGGCAATCCACAGGCAACGCCCACTATCTCGAAGCGGATCATCTCCGACAAAGCGGCTACCGGCCTCACCTCAGAACGAATCATCTCGGATAAAAAGGCTGCCAACAGCCTCTAGGACACGCACCCGTCGCCCCAAGTTGTTCCTCATGCTTAAAAGTAAAGCTTCAACTGGGGAAGCATAAGGCAATTTTATGGTTCCTTCCATCAAGTCACTGGACTGACAAGCATAGCCCACTGCAAGGAAATCAGAACAGATTAGCAGTTAAGCACAGAAAAAACTGCAAATCAGATTTTTTTTGGGGTCAAAGCAATCCAATTTCAGTAAAAGCAGAGGACAAGCCTCGCCTGCACAACACTGATGGGCTGGCTCAGAAACGCCAAGTCCAAGCCTCGCCTATATGGCTAGCCAGACTGACCCCGTGGGATACAGTCTTAGCTCCGCCTATATGGCAAGACTGGCTCAACTATTGAAGAGACCAAGTCCCAAGTTCTGCCTGGGCAGCGGACTTAACATGCAGTGATCTTTCTGGGAAGCTATGCAAAATCCTTCTCTACAGATCAGTCAATTGCAAGATAAAGAGTAAGGGAAACTAATCCCTGAAGCAGCTGTTAAAGCTAAATTAAGGGAGATGAATTCCCTAAAATCAGTGAAGTCGTTGAATGATCAAGACTTACTGGTCCTTGGCCGGATAATGACCAGAGTGGGCATTCCCACTAATTCAGAGATCTAAGTATCTCTTTTAAACCAAGAGAAGAGAGGGAAGAGCAAATCACTTCTCTTCAGAGGACCTCAAGTGTCCTATTTATAGGCCCCATGGCCTAAGCGCTGCCGCCTCAAGCGTGGAAGCACGAGCGCATTTAAGGCATTTACTGCGCCTTGAGAATAGGTCCCTTGGAACCGTGCGAAGGGAGAAAACGTCTCCCTCACAAAGGCACTTATTGCGCCTTGAAGAAAGGGAATATTCTCCCTTGGAAACGTGCAAATCGGAGAATATCTCCCTCGATCAGCACGAAGAAGGAGTAATCCTCCTCGTAACCAGCCCACGGCAGTTGGTCTCGGGAAAGCGACAGATGTTCCAGAGCGAACTTATCTAGCTGCGAAGCTACCCAGACGCGAGTCTACATGATTCCTCGGCGAATCTACATCCCAAAGTAGGATTTAAAGCGAAGTTGAACTCAACCATCATGGCGACGTTCATACTCCACACACCACCGATCAAAGCAGTTCAAAGTGTTTCAAAGTCTGAGCCATTGCAGACTCTTGAAAACTTTGAAGGGGTCTTGTTGACACTTAAAAAAGACAAGATTCTTATTGGTCTAAACAATGTCTAAACTTGTTGACATTTACAAAAGACAAGTGACAGACGAGCTGAAGACCAGTTTTCACCCATCTCCGAGGGACAAGGAAGCAACTTGGACTCCACTGATCCAGCAAGCAGACAGTGAACCCGGATTGTTTCTAAACAGACCTCAGCAGGTCTAAGGTGCTAGCACTTAGCATCGCATGAGCCCAAAGGGATAGCCTCGCCTGAGAGGCTAACATAACTCGACTTCGCCTTGAAGCCATCCAAAGCCTCGCCAGGAAGCTAATTCGCAACTTTGCCAAAGAGGACTTCCAGCTCCGCCAAAGGTTTCTTTCGGACTTCGCCAGAAGCTGCCTCTAGCTCCGCTACGAGCTCAATGCGGACGGCTCCGCTATGAATCTGCCACGGTCAACCTTTGACCAATCAAATCTCCGGATAAGATCGGATCCAATCAGATCAAATCTAATTAAGATCAAATCAGAGATCAAATTTGGCAGTTGATTGCCACAATCTCTTGACTCTTCTTAAACGAGTAAGAAGATCAGGGGAAATCCTCCAACGATATGGAAAGGATCAAAACAGATCAAGAAGGTCCACCGACCTGCCAATTCTAGCTTCGCAGAAGCTGATCCTAGCCTCGCAGCAAGGCTACTTTTCAGATTTAAACAGATTTGATTCAATCTGTTTCCATATCTTCAAGGGACGATTATCCCTTGCTCTCCCTATAAATAACCCCGCCAGGGGTACAAGGAGATAGGGGGATCGAAGACGAAAAAGAGGACTCCACAAGCAGAGGCTTCTTCATAAGCACCGAGCGCTCTCGAATTCAGAGACCTTTTAGAGAATTGCTTTCTCTAACCAGGGTGTTGATGCCCTAACATCGTCCTTCTTCTCAAGGAATCTCCGGAACCAGGCGAGAAGAATTCCTTATTGAAGGCGATTTTGAGAAGCAGCAAGAGGGTTCTACCAACCTTCTGTTCTCTGGTTCCCCGAACCAGGCGAGAAGGGAATCTCATCGCTCGCATCGTCAAAGGGACAAAGTGGTCGCGCGCTGACCAGACTCCTATCGGCACACTTCTCCAGAATCTCTGAGGAGATCTACTTGTAATCTTTTTAAGAATACTTGTAATTTAGCTCCTCAAACTCTTTTTTGTAAGTTTTCCCCCTTTGCAAACATAATGGAAAACAATATGCACCTTTGCGATCATGAAATTTTGACTCGGGGTTCTTTAACTCTTAACTCTTATGCCTTATTATTTCTCTTCTATTTTTTTATTTCGTGTTGATATTATTTCTTAGTTCTATTAGGCTTTCTAATTTGCCCATGTAACGAGCCTTTAATTGGTGACTCCCAAACCAAATGGTCTTAGGGCACCAGGTAAGAAAACACCCCAAGGACTTAAGAACTCGAGCAAATAAGGCCACAAAACTAAAGATTTTATTATATGAACTGCTTTAGGCGTGAATACTTATGCTTTATGAGGCACATATACCGAGCTTAATTAGAAGATTTTTATTTATATTTTTTTCTTTTCATTTTCATTTTTTCTTTTTTTTTAATAAGGCATAAGAATCATTATTTTTGAACCCTAAGTGTTTAAGTGTATAAAGTATGCATATCGTTAAGGTAAAAATCAAGACTAAATTATCTTCCTAACCTTGAAAATCAAACAATAATAATTTATTTTGACCAAGTATAAGAAATCCTAATTATAATTCTCCTATTCCTTAAATTGACTTAATTTCTTACAAAGAATATGTCAAAATATTGTTCTATTTTCAAAAGGTTTTTTTAAAAGTGAAGAAAATGTTAATTTTTTTAATAATAAAAAGAAAACCTAAGTTTTGTGCAGGTTCTAATTATTATTACATTTTTGAATTAGTTAATAGAGGTAATTTTTCATAAAGGTAATTTTTCATAAAAACCCTGTTAAATAATACTTATTACATTTTGATCCTTAATTACATATTTAACTTATTTTTGATGATTATAGTGTACGGGCGATATCTGGAGCATTCGGACTCCAAATTGGACGATTTTGGAACCGTTACGACTGTAAGAAGATGAGCTACATTCCCGTGCCACCTAAGTGAGTGTTTTCTTTTATAAATTATATTTATTCATGTTTAATAAATTGATTTATTGTTTTATTTAATAAATCGTGATTTTGGGTAAATCACTGTAAATATTAATTAATAACTTGTATTTATCGGGAAATCATTGTAATAGGAATAAGCAGGATGTTTTACTAAACATAATCGATAAAATAATATTTTAATTTGTTTCATGATTTAATATAAAATATAGGTGATTATATTAGACGGTTAATAAATAAATTTCAGACTAATAAAAACTGTAATAATTATTTAAATAGTTGTGAAGAGTTTGAAAATAGGAACTCATAAATAATTCACTTATGATATCAATCATAATCATAATAATAAATACTGATAATTGTATAAATAGATACATCTATTTCACATGTTCTTGTTGCATCTATAACACGGGATATTGTCAATTCATGTACATCTATCATAATTACACAGATACTATTACATGTACACTGATACGCGAATACTATATCATGTTATACACTATTACTGTTACATGGATACTTGACACCGTTATGTCATGTACTAGTATCATTGGTATACAGATACTGTTATTCCACGTGTTAGTATCATCGTTACATGAACACTCAAGTACTCTAGACACTAGTTATACTGACTTCATGTATTTGTATCACTGATTACATTGATATACTATACTTGTACTTTCTGGTACTTGTATCACCATTCCTCTATACTGTTATTACATGGATGCATCGCATGGATTCATCTGTGTACATACATTAATTGTTCCTGTATCTCTGTTGCATGGTTCATTGCTCCTGTTACCTGGATTACTGTTATTTGAATATTCATGTACTCCAGTTACTTTGTATACTTGTTCATATAACCGCATTACTGATAAAAATCCTGTTAACTAATTACAAGTTATAATATTCTTACACGCTAGCATACTTATATTCTGGCATACCAGTTATTAGCACAATCACGCCATCGTCTGGCTGAATATGTATGGAACTAAGTGCCATACAGAGCAAAGTGCCAAATCACACCTATACGTGGTGGGGTCCGCCTCTTGAATCCGTTGGGGCCACCTCTAGAATCCTCACTCCATCTGGTGTTAAGTGACGAGGATGTCTCCAGTGCTTTTATTATAGATATTGTTACTGTTAGACACAGTTTTCTTGTTATCCTATATTCTGTTATACGCACGGTCATGTTGGCGTCCGGCAGATGGTGTGTGGAACTAAGTGTTGGCCCGGAGGCCTCTCTCTCTAGTTTTGATGATGATTAACTCATGTAGTTATGTTTACTAATAATCTTGTGATTTTAGTTTCAGATCATTAAGCAAGATATTAGTTGGTGATTGCTTCAACAAGAGGTGTTTAGAAGCTTTCACTTGGTGATTCCCGAGCCTGAGCGTCAAGATCATACATAACCTTGCTCGTTGGAACACGGAGTTTGGACCAAGTCAACTTGAAGATGAAGATCGTCAAGAAGACTTAGGTATCATTTATTTAGTGTGTTTTAGATCCATATGTAAAGATAAGAATAGTTGATATGCTCAAGTGCACAACGCACACAAGTTTATGTTTTGATTTTGATTTTCATGAATAGTTGATCAAAACAAGTTTAATTGGTTTATGTATAGTAGATGTATTCTTTCTATACATGTATGCTTAACTTTTAAACAAACTTATTTTGACTTTCCAATTCATGTATTGAAAAATCAATGTTTGATAAAATACATGTTTTGGTTTTTGGTAAAAATGTTAAAACACAAAATATTTTCATATGCTTGATATTTGAGTTGAAATTTTTATCACATGTTTATATATCAATGCAAAATGTTAAAACTATTTTTGTGGACTTTTACAAGAGATAAAAGAATTTTTAGAAATATGTTTAACTGTTTTTCTGACCCATTTTCTGACCCAGAACTGTGCTGACAGGCCAGGCCAGTCGACCGGGCGGTCGACCGACGTGCACAGACATCTGCACGTCTGCTGGCACAGTAGGCCGGTCGGCCGACCGGATCAGAGAGCCTTGCTCTCTGTATTTGGGCGGTCGACCGAGCGGTCGACCGGAGCAGAAAAGTCTGCTCTCTGTATCTGGGCGGTCGGCCGGGCGGTCGACCGTATTGCCCTAACGGTCATATTTCTGATCGTTGGCGGTCGACCGGGCCAGTCGACCGCAAGCCTGTCAGGCTGCCAGATCAGCCTAACGGCTAGTTTTCTGTTTGGGCCTATAAATACCCCATCTCTTTATGGTTTTAACTATGATTTTCTGAGCTAATTTTTCCCTACTCTCTGGTTTTAAAAAGAAGTTTTCAAAAGAGTTTAAAGAGCAAAAAGATTCATTTTGTTTGTTTTTAAGTGTTTTGTTATTTTCAAAGAAAACAAGTTTTTGGGAATTGATTTCTTGTTCTTCATTTCTATATCAATTTGGTATTTTCCCAAGAGATTTTCTTTGATCAAAACACTTTGTTTTCCACACTTGAGCTATATCTTCTATCCTAATCTATTAGGATCTTGTTTTGTGGAAAAGAGAAAAAGAGAGATTGTTTGAGGTTGTGGAAACCTCCAAGCTGTACACCCTTGCTTTTGTTGTAACCCTCTTTGGTAGAGGTTGATCGGGTGATTGGTTTGCTCCCTCTTTGGTAGAGGTTGAGATTGTGTTTGCTCCCTCTATTGTGAGGTGGAGTTGGTTTGTATATCCCTCTTCGGTAGAGCTGATTGGTTGTTGTTTTGGCTACGGGCCTACCCCTCGGTTGTGAGGCGGTGTTTGAGAGAGGAGTTCGGTACTCCTATTGTTGTAACAAATCCTCTTTGGTGGAGGTTCCCTCGGTGGGAGATAGTGGATTGGAAATCCTTCTCGGTGAAGGCGGGGACGTAGAGCTAGGGGCTCGAACCTCGAAACATGTCTTTGCGTTTGCGTTTGATCCATTATCTCTAAACTCTCTCTTTACATTTGTGCAAAGCATCATTCATTCATTCTTATCATATATTGCTTGTGTTGTGCCTTGCATTATTTCATATTGCTTATCATCCTTATATGCTTGACTTGCTTGTGTGTGTGCCTCACTTATACTTAACCACAAGAGCTTCATATAGCACCTCAACCCATATCTAGGGGAATCAAGAGGAGTTAGTCCAGAGCCCTTCACGGGGAATTCAGCTACACTTGTTGGTTGTATTAAGTGTTTGTGCAAATTGTTTTTAGCTTCCGCATTTAGCGCATTTAGTTTCTAGATTAGCATTATCACCTATTCACCCCTCTAGGTGATTTACAATTGGTATCAGAGCCTACGCTCCTGATACTTAGGCTTAACATCTTAGGAGTGAGATCCTTGTTTGCTAATCTACATTTGCATTTGCTTGTTTGCACACATATAGTTTACATCCATGGACTTCATGACCCCACCTATGTTTGACCCTTTCAACATTCTTGTTTGGAAGACTAGGATGTCCATATACCTCCAAACCCTAGGTTATAAGGTTCACCTTGCCATTACCAAGGAACCCTACCTTAGTGATAGCAAGCATATAGGGGCCAATGCACAAGCCCTTGAGGCCATTAGAAGCACGCTTTCAAAAGATTATCTTATTCTTGTTTCTAACCTTGATTCCGCCTTTGTAGTGTGGAACAAGTTGACAACCACAACCACCACCTCCGAGCTTCAAATGCCAATCCAACAAGAAGAGGAGTCTAGTCGAGAATCCGAGTCACAATGCTTCATGATCCAAGGGAATGACTCCCTCGAGGTACAATCGGAAACTCAACTAGATAGTTTTGATTCTAGTTCTTCATGCAATGAGAATATTGATGCCCATGCCTTGAATGAAGGACTATCTATAGTTTGTGAAAAATTAATAGAAAAATATAAAATTTTGAAAAAAAAAGTCTAGGAATTGAAAAAGAAAATAAAAGTTTGCATTCTAGACTTGACAAGGTTTTGCAAGAGAAGGTTGAGGTCTATAATGAAAGGAATTCATTGAGATCTCAACTAGACCTTGCACTAAAAGAAAATGAGTTTTTAAAGTCTAAAAATGATTGTAATGATGTTTTGAATAAAAATAAAGTTTTAACTTCAAAAATTGATTTTGTTATAAAAAATAATGATTCCTTGAAAAAGGAAATTGATTTCATTACAAAAGAATTAGAAATTTGTTTTAAATCTTTGAAAAATGAAATTGATTCTCATGTTTGCCATGTTAGGGTAGTATCTCACACTTCACCTATTGCATGCCTCACGTCTTCTTTGATTAATAATGATATAAATGTTTTTAAGAAGAGTGTTGATTGTTTGGGCTCCACTTTGAGCCAATGTGTAGTGGGTCATACACGTTTGGAATCTTTGTTTTGAAAGAAACAAGTTTCATCTTTTCATGCACACCCTCCACGGCATACACATGCTCCTCACGGACACCATCATCACATGTATGCTCATGTGTACACTTGTACACATTGTGAACGTAAGGGCCACCTTGCTAAATTTTGCTATGATAGAATACATGTTTCAAATTTAGCAAATAAATTTGTTTGGGTTAGAGAAGGTACTAACCCCCATGGACCCAAAAAGATATGGGTACCAAAGACCACCCCTCTTGTTTATGATGTAGGTGTGGGCTCTCGCATGACGTGAGAGTTGAGGTACCTTGGAGTGGATGTGTTCCGTGCTTAAAGGAAACTTTTTGGATGCATCACTTTCAAGGGAAGTTTGGTGGAAAGGACCACCATGTTTTGGAGACAAGGAGAGTTGCTTCTTCGGTTTTGGTGACAATCCTTTACTCCCGTTTTATTTACATGCTTTTCATATTCATTGTTTATAGCATGTTTCATTGTTTATTGATTATTATGAAAATGCCATGATTATTAGACTCTTGACATACATGTATAGTATTTGAGACACCCATGTTTAATATGGACTATTATTTTGTGTTCTCACCATTTGTTTAGCTATCATGTTTATCATAGGTTTAATAACATGTGAATTTATATAATAATCATGTTAAAATTTATCATGATGATTTTATCTTGTTTTTGATGCTTCATGATTTGAATATAAGCTTAAATGTTTTTTCATTAAGACTAGGTATATATTTGTGCATATAGTGGGCCACAAATAAATCTATATATGTTTGTGCTTGAATGCTTATTTGAACCCATTAGATGTGCTAGTATAGTCTAGTTTTGATGATCCATACATTTTAAACTTGTATTCCCATTTTGGATTTGTTTCATGTTTTAGTGTTTATGTTTAACTTCATGTATATGTCCATTTTATCCAAATTATTGTTATACATATACATTCTTTTGAGCCACGTGCCTTCATGCATATATCTTTGTGGACTCGTTGTGTTTGGATATGTATGTATACTTTAGTTTGTATAAGACATACATATACCTTGAAGATTAAATATTTTTAAGGATTTTCATGTTTTCATGTTTAAAGGAATATTGAGCTTAATGAAACATTTTTTCATAATCATGTTCTTCACATTGTATTTGTACACTCACATTTCTTGTTTACTCATGTTTTGTTTTCATGAGTCATATTTATGCTTCATTGGCTTAGAGTGTTGATTATCTTGTGAATTTCATGTTTTATGAAAAACATTTATGTTTTTATTCCTTACTTGAAGGATTTCGTACTAGTTAACAAATTTTTCATATAACTAGTTCGTATTCTTCTTTTTGGTAGAATTTTCAACATACTTTATTTTTCAAACCTAATTTTGAAAACCCCTACCATCTAAGGGCGGTTGGATGGGAGATCATGCTCATGTATGTTTATAGTGAAAATCATTTTAAAACTTGTGCATGAATGGGTGGTAGTAATATGAGATATACACTTATCATTATTGTTGTTTCAATTGGTATCATTGAAATTATTTCAATTGGTATCAATTTTGACTTTTATTGTATACTCATATATTTTCATATATGTATGCTTGCATTTCAAAGAATATCAATTTCAATTGGTATCTATTTTTCATACATATATATGTTTTTATTTGTGCTTATTATATCCCTATATCTTTAAACACAAAATTTTGTTTATGCTAAGCTTGAGCTTCAATTTTGTTTCAATTGATTAGTTTTCAATTGCTTTTCAATTGGTATCTCATTTCAAGCTTACGCATTGTTTTTGTTGGTATTTCATAAAGGGGGAGAAAATTCGATTTTCATATTTACAATTGGTATTTGTATTTCCACTCCCTTACTCTATGATAGAAAATAAAATTTTTTTAATTGATATCATATACTTAAAAAAAATACTCTCTTTTGATATCAATATGTTTATTTGAATGTTTTTACAATTGGTATCTCAAAATTTTGTTTAAGGATAAATACAAAAGTTTTGATTTGTATTGCCTATATGCAAGGAGAGCTTAACATCTCTTCTACATATAAATTCATGATGAGTGTATCTTGTATTGAAGAGCTTGACAATCTCTTCTTTATGTGGTACACGTGCGTAGGGGAGCTTTACATTTTCTCTTGTGCATTGCATAGTGTACGTTATGTGAATTAGGGCTTGTCATCCCTCCTTCATGTAATGTATCTATGTAGGGAAGCTTCACATCTTCCTCTTCATAAATGTATATAGCATATACCATTTATTGATCTATGTTTACTTTCAATTGGTATCAAGATGCTACTTTGACATATTTTAAATTGATATCTTAATTGATTGTCACCCCTATTTGGTTTTATTTTATTTTAGACAAAAAGGGGGAACATTGTCTTTATTTACCCCTTATTGATGATTGTTTCTTCGTATTAAAAAGGGAGAGAAGTTTTGTTTTGGTTTGGTTTTTACCCCTTTGTTGATGATTGACAAAAAGGGGGAGAATTATTTGAGAAGTTTTATATATGCATATTTATGTTTTGCATATATTAAGTTTAATTAGTTTAATTTTAATTGGTATCTAGAGCATGTTTTGTTTTTTGAACATTTCATTGGTATCTAGAGCCTTTCATTGTTTATGCATAGATATGCATTCATGTTTAAGAGCCGTCATTGCATATTTATGTTTATTTGTTTATGCATGAGTTAAGGGGGAGCTTCCTTGAAGCTCGACTTTAATCCATGCATATATAACTCCATGAGTTTTGTCATCATCAAAAAGGGGAGATTGTTGGCCCGGAGGTCTTCCTCTCTACTTTTGATGATGATTAACTCATGTAGTTATGTTTACTAATAATCTTGTGATTTTAGTTTCAGATCATTAAGCAAGATATTAGTTGGTGATTGCTTCAACAAGAGGTGTTTAGAAGCTTTCACTTGGTGATTCCCGAGCACGAGCGTCAAGATCATACATAACCTTGCTCGTTAGAACACGGAGTTTGGACCAAGTCAACTTGAAGATGAAGATCGTCAAGAAGACTTAGGTATCATTTAGTTTAGTGTGTTTTAGATCCATGTGTAAAGATAAGAATAGTTGATATGCTCAAGTGCACAGCACACACAAGTTTTATGTTTTGATTTTGGTTTTCATGAATAGTTGATCAAAACAAGTTTAATTGGTTTATGTATAGTAGATGTATTCTTTCTATACATGCATGTTTAACTTTTAAACAAACTTATTTTGATTTTCCTATTCATGTATTGAAAAATCAAAGTTTGATAAAATACATGTTTTGGTTTTTGATAAAAATGTTAAAACACAAAAATAGTTTCATATGCTTGATATTTGAGTTGAAATTTTTATCACATGTTTATATATCAATGCAAAATGTTAAAACTATTTTTGTGGACTTTTACAAGAGATAAAAGAATTTTTAGAAATATGTTTAACTATTTTTCTGACCTAGTTTCTGACCCAGAACTGTGCTGACAGGCCGGGCCGGTCGACCGACGTGCACAGACCTGTGCACGTCTGCTGGCACAGTGGGTCCGTCAGCCGACCGTATCAGAGAAGTCTGCTCTCTGTATCTGGGCGGTCGGCCGGGCAGTCGACCGTATTGCCCCAACGGTCATATTTCTGACCGTTGGCGGTCGACCGGGCCGGTCGATCGCAAGCCTGTCAGGCTGCCAGATCAGCCTAACGGCTAGTTTTCTGTTTGGCATATAAATACCCCATCTCTTTATGGTTTTAACTATGATTTTCTGAGCTAATTTTTCCCTACTCTCTGGTTTTAAAAAGAAGTTTTCAAAAGAGTTTAAAGAGCAAAAAGATTCATCTTGTTTGTTTTTAAGTGTTTTGTTATTTTCAAAGAAAACAAGTTTTTGGAATTGATTTCTTATTCTTCATTTCTATATTAATTGGTATTTTCCCAAGAGATTTTCTTTGATCAAAACATTTTGTTTTCCACACTTGAGCTATATCTTCTATCCTAATCTATTAGGATCTTGTTTTGTGGAAACGAGAAAAAGAGAGATTGTTTGAGGTTGTGGAAACCTCCAAGTTGTACACCCTTGCTTTTGTTGTAACCCTCTTTGGTAGAGGTTGATCGGGTGATTGGTTTGCTCCCTCTTTGGTAGAGGTTGAGATTGTGTTTGCTCCCTCTATTATGAGGTGGAGTTGGTTTGTATATCCCTCTTTGGTAGAGGTGATTGGTTGTTGTTTTGGCTATGGGCCTACCCCTCGGTTGTGAGGCGGTGTTTGAGAGAGGAGTTCGGTACTCCTATTGTTGTAACAAATCCTCCTCGGTGGAGATTCCCTTAGTGGGAGATAGTGGATTGGAAATCCTTCTCGGTGAAGGCGAGGACGTAGAGCTAGGGGCTCGAACCTCGAAACATATCTTTGTGTTTGCGTTTGATCCATTATCTCTAAACTCTCTCTCTTTACATTTGTGCAAAGCATCATTCATTCATTCTTATCATATATTGCTTGTGTTGTGCCTTGCATTATTTCATATTGCTTATCATCCTTATATGCTTAGCTTGCTTATGTGTGTGCCTCACTTATACTTAACCACAAGAGCTTCATATAGCACCTCAACCCATATCTAGGGGAATCAAGAGGAGTTAGTCCAGAGCCCTTCACGGGGAATTCGGCTACACTTGTTGGTTGTATTAAGTGTTTGTGCAAATTGTTTTTAGCTTCCGCATTTAGCGCATTTAGTTTCTAGATTAGCATTATCACCTATTCACCCCCCCTCTAGGTGATTTACACTAAGTGCCATACGGAACAAAGTGCCACACCCATACATGGTGGGGGTCACCTCTTGAATCTGTGGGGGTCACCTCTAGAATCCCACATCGAGGGGTATTGGCATGATGGAGGCATTCTTAATGCACTCGTTATTCAGAACTAGTACATGATACATTTAATAATCCAACAATGGTAAAGTCAGAAACACTTGTTATTTGTCACTCTCTCGTTCGGATAATGATACTCGTATGCCATGTCTGAATGGGTTCAGCCGGAGTGCCGGCTCCGGTCTGAACTGCCAGTGGTATGGGATACTGAAAAAGATTGATTAAAATACCAAACGGTACTGATAGCTATTATTTTATAAATAACATGACTTGATCGATGCATATATGTTACTATTCTGTTATGTTATAATTTTTGATATTCTATTCACTATCATGTCCCCTCCATATAACTTGTTACACTTTCTAATATTTATTACTCTTCATGTGGTGACATACTATTCATATGCACACACAATCTGCATTTCATGTATATACCTTGTTGTATATATATTATAGACATTGTTACTGTATATTCACATCACTGTAGTATGTTTGTACTGCATACATCATATCTACATATTTATGTTCATCATGACACCTTTATACTGCAGTTATTATTAGGTGAAACAAGAATGATAAAGTAAATAAAACTTGCTACATTCGATTTATGCACTGATGTAATCATGAACACTAATACGGTATCGTAATACACATATAAAGAATAACATATAAATGGTTTAATTTTATTACCAGTAGTAATATAACCCTCATGATGACTTACCTATTATTTTGATTGCACAGTCTGGACCGAAAATAATGACATAAATTAGATATTATTGTGGTAATGACACTGTTAGAACGTCCTATGTATTGCTACTATTAAAATATGATGCATGTATATTACTCCATATTGTTATTATCATTATATTGAATTACCAGTAATTAAATATTATTAGATATTATTATCGTGATTGTATTACTTTATTATATATATTACTGCTTCTTTTATTTTACCACTCACCAGGTCGCTTTCTGACTACCCTGGGTTTGCGTGCCCAGATTGGAGACACGAGATATTGCTGTATCAGATATTTTTCGAGATTATTTTGAGACTGTCACTATTTCCTATTCATAGGTATCTTTATTATTTATTTTCATTTCCTCATTTATCCCTGTTTCTATATTTATTATGATCACTGACCCATTTTGCAGGTATTCTTGTACTTATTTAATGCTGAAATTATTGTAATATAGTGTAGATTCGCTGTACTGAGGCTTAGAGTACGTACGTGAGGCTATTTCTGCCCTGCGTTTGTATGTCATCATAGCGTCTTCGTATTCACGGGATCGGGGCGTTATACTAAGGAACTAGTTTTGAGAATAGGAGAAAGATTCAAGTGGTCAAAGTCCACTAGAACAACACATCGACCAGAAATAACATGCTTGTTGCAGATAATAGAGTGTTTGAACATAGCATTCTCAGAGATAAAAACATTTTTGGTCCTAGAGGAAGATTCAAGTTGTTTGGATTTATCGAGTTTTAGACATTTGGATGCCATAATAAGAGATCTAGATAAACAAAGGTGTGAAAATATGAAACAATAGCATAAATGAGAACTAATCCACATAAATTTTCCTGAAAAAATCAAAGGAACAATTAAACAAGAGATAAGGAAAATTATACCTAAGAAAAAGTAAAAATCTTTTCTCCAAAATGAGTTAGAGGGGTGCTTGATGATGAATCTTGAGGAGGTTTTATGGAAATTTGAAAGATTTGGGGGAGAGAGAGAGAGTGTGTGTGTGTGTGTGTGTGTGTGTGTGAGAGAGAGAGAGAGAGAGAGGATGGGCGAAAAAGAAAGGGTCGGTAGAATTTGAGAGAGGGAAAAGAATAGAACTCGGGTTTCAGACAACAACAACATTTATATACTTAGCTGACTGACCGTCAACCCGAGAGCACTGACAAGTGCAGTCTCAGATGTCGGTCGACCGTCCGATCGACCGCTCGAAGGGCAAGCCAATGATAGTGTTACTCGGTCGACCGCCCGGTCGACCGAAACTGCTTCCAATCAGAAAAATAGTTTTCTGATAAATCAGAAAACAAATTTTTAAAAGAGTTTTTTGCAAAATTCTATATAATAAAATGACTATAAAAGATAGTCTATGATCCATATATTAAGTGACAAAATATTTTGATGGAAAACTTTAAGAATATACACAAAAATTCAAAAAATTATATATGTAGATCTGATTCAAAATTTATGCCAATTAAATAAGAAATGATGTTGTATTCCCTTGACGGGTTCTGAACTTCTCCTCATTTTTTCTCTAAATAATGAGTTGAGGTGCTCTTTGCTTTTCTTATTTGAATTTGCTTAATATATGAATTAAATACTAAAAATGCCTTTTAAATTTAAAAAAATATTCATATCAATAGTAGATGTATACAATAGGCATGATATATATATATATATATATATATATATATATATATATATATATATATATATATATATATATATATATAACGACATAATATGTGACAAAATGATATAATTAAGAGAATATGCATATATCAAACATACTGTCAAACAATTTTTATACCACATGAGAGTTAATCTCTTATAGCATGGTTAAACAAACATTAGAAACTAGTTAATCAACATGTGTGTCTCAAATATGCTTGCATAGATATATTAACCATGATCATCATACTACTTAAGTAAAATAGAGCATTGTACGTTAAAACATGCAATAGTGTCAAATTTTAAAAAGAATACGAAACTTTGGGATGTTACCAACATAGCCAAATATTTTCCAAATAGGTGGAATTTTCCACCTAGCCGTGTTGATAGCGATGCATTTACAAAATAGTATCCTTGCGCCTGCATTCACCACAAAGGCACCATCTCCTCTTACGTCTTGGAGGATGACAACCTATATCAAATGAATTTAGTGTGTTCTTTGGTACCCACATCTTTTTGGGTCCTTGGGGGTTAGTATTTTCTCAAATTCATACATATTTGGCCTTCATATTTAATTTTGAATAGCAAAACCTGACTAAATGACCTTTGTGGCCACAATGTGTACAAGTGTACACTTTGCCATAAATAAATACATGATGATGATGTGCATTGTGATCATGCTTGATTTGAGCATATGAAATGTGTTTCCCTTGGGTTTTACTCTTTGGAAACATTGCTTCTAACTTCTTAACATTGAGAGCACAAATCTTTAAAGTAGAATATAAATCATTCATCTTATTTTTCAAAGATTGAAATTCATTTTTATCAAAGTTTGTGCTAGGGCTTTTCCCTTTACAAAAACGTTTGTGATTTTCAAAATCTTATTTGCTCTTTTGAAAACACAATGAAAGATCTTCTTTTTCTTTCAAAATAAGCTCTAGTTTAATTTTTAAAATATCATTTTCTTTTCTCAATTTCTTGTTTTGAAATTTTAAAATCTCCTATTTACTTTAAAGTTCTTCAAAAAATTGAGCTAATTCATTCATAGTAAGTTCATCATCATCTAGAGAGTTTTCAAGAGTTACCTTTGAAATTTTCTCTCCATTTGCCATAAAGCAAATGTTTGCGGTGTCTATCTCTTCAGCATCAGACTCTGTTTTCGAGTCATCCCAAGTGGCCTTCGAGGCCTTCTTCTTCTTAGGCAACTTCTTTGATGCGGTCGCTTATAGAGATGGGCAACCTGCTATGAGATGTCCCATTTTCTTGCAATGAAAGTAAGGACCCATCTCCTCCTTCTTTTCAAACTTTTCTTGTGGTCTACCTCTTTGGTAGTTACTTTGTCTCTCCTTCTTATAGAACATTCTTCCCACTTTCTGGATAAGCATGACGAAGTCTTCTTCACCTTCTTCCGATGACTCTTCTTGATCTTCAATGGTGGGATTTGCTTTGAAAGCAATCAATTTTTTCTTGGTAGGTTCTCTCCCTTTTTGCACCTTCATTTTTATTTCGTGGGTTTTGAGGTTCTCAATAAATCCGGAGAAGTCTATCCCCTCAGATCATTCAATTCCTTGAGAGTAGTCGCCTTGACCTCCCAAGCCTTGGGAAGAGCTCTTATCATCTTCCTTACCTTTCGATCATTATCAATAGAATCACCTAAGAAAGATAAACCATTAGTGATTTTAGTAAAACAGGTAAGCATTTCATCTATGGATTCATTTTCAAGTATGTAAAAATTCTCATATTGAGAAAGGAGCAAATCAATCTTACAATATTTAACTTGTGAAGTACCTTCATGGGTAATAATCAAGTCATTTCATACCTCATAAGCCGAGTTACAATTAATAACACGTGATAAATCATCATCATTCAATGCTTGTGTTAGTGCATATCGTGCCTTTGTATTGGTCTCATAATCCTTAGTGGTTACCTCGGACCATGAATCCTCATCACCCTTAGTAATGACCTTTGCAACCCTAAATCCTAGATATTTAAGGAAAATGGTCATCTTTACTTTTCATATATGAAAATTTAATCCATCAAACTTGGGTGGGGACTTAATGCTAGAGAAGTCGTGTGATGCCATGAAATCAAGCAATAATATAAACTAAAAAGTAACAAATGTCATAAATATAAAACTAGAGGATCTTCCTAAGGTGGTTAAATAAAAAACAAGGGCTTAGGCTCTGATACCAATTGTAAATCTCCTAGGGGGTAAAAAGGTGATGGCTATAGGTTGATGGCAAATAATGTGAAATAAAAAATAAGCCTAGTAATCCAAGCAAATAACAATATCTAACACAATTAGCAATTGCACAATAGAAGATTGCTTATAGAATGAAGAGCAATTATAGCCATGCAAATAAAGAGAGTGAGTTAAAGAGATAATGAAGAGAGAGTAAGCAATCACAAATACAAGAATATTGTTTCAAGGTTTGAGCCACGCTCTACGTCCCCGCCTTTACTGCGTGAAGGATTTCCACTATTTGTTTGATCCCGCGAGATCACCACTCTATATGTTCCCTTAAGAATGAACCGGACCTGCAAGTCCTCTCATTTGATGTCTTCTACACCTTACAAATGACGAACTCGCAAGCTCGTATGAGACCTCAACCTCTACAACTCTTCTCAATAACACTGAAGAAGATGACCTTTTTAAGATCACTAAAGAGGCTCATAAAATGCAATCTTATAACTAAGAATGAATTTTTAGCTCAGAGATTTGTGATTAGAAAAGCTTGTGACTAGTGGAGTGTGAGTCACAGATCCTTACTCTATTTTTCAAGGAGAACATGCCAACTTAGAAAAGAGTATGGAAACCATAATTCAATGCCAAAATGATCCACTCGATATGATAGAAGTAAGACTTAGTAGATTGGAAAACACGCGTAAGAATAAGAAAACTCTCCCTACCCAATCTTTAACTATTTTTGACACTTCTAGTCATATTGATGAAAATCAAGAATCATGGTATCTTGAAGACTTTGACCAAGATTTAATTTCATCACAAAACCTTGAGCTTGCCCAATATCAACCCATAGATGAATTAGCAAGTTTTCATTTTAATGAGATTGAACTTGATTATGAACGAACCCGATCCCCAACTTTGTGATTCAGTTTCCATCTCTGAATCTTGTTGACTTTGGTATCCTTATCCAATTTGGACCAATTTTCTAAGCCAACATTTATTCTCGTACCCATAGATCCAGAAATAGAATCACCAATTTTGGATAGTCACATTGATGGGAAAAGAATGTGAATATAAATTCTTGGACTTGGACTCAACTCTTATACCAAAACTAACTTTCGAATACAAAGTTGATTTTCCTGAGTTAGTATTGGTTTCTGAACCTATCATTCTTGAGCCTAAGTCAACCATTCCACCAAGTCACATTCTTTTATTAGACATAGGTATGGACCATGATGACTCTGTGATGATTTTTTAGGACTGGTCATGTAAAGGGAGTAAGTTCAACGATATGATCTTTTATGATCCTATTCATATTGGAGAATGTAAATTTGTAAATAGAAAAGAGGTTAATAAAGGTGGGTTCCATGAACCACCACATTATCTTGATTGGGTAGCAACGCTTGACCCAATCAGAGCACCACCGGAACCACCACCATAAGGTAATATTTTTCATCTCTTTCTTGTTTTTCACGCATCTATGCATTAATTCATACATTGAGGACAATGCATCAGATAGGTGTGGGGGAGGGTTCTAACATAACCTAGGTTTTCCTTTTATTATAAAAAAAAGAAGAAAGAATATGGGTTCTAACATAACCTAGGTTTTCCTTTTATTATTATAAAAAGAAGAAAAAATATTTTTTTTACATTTTCTTTATTTTTAAAAACTTTTTGAAAATAGAAACAATATTTTGACATAATCTTTGTAAGAAATTAAGTCAGTTTTAAGGAATAGGAGAATCATAATTAGGATTTTTTATACTTGGTCAAAATAAGATTATTTGTTTGATTTTCAAGGTTAAGAAGAAAATTTGGAAAAGTAATTTAGTCTTGATTTTTACCTTGATGATATATGCATACTTTATACACTTACACACTTAGGATTCAAAAACAAAGATTCTTATGCTTTATAAAAAAAGAAAAAAAAGAAAATATATAAAAACAAAGATTCTTATGCCTTATAAAAAAAGAAAAAAAGAAAATATATATATATAAAATCCTCTGATTAAGCTGGGTATTTGTGCCTCATAAAGTATAAGTATTCACGCCTAAAAGCAGTTCATATAATAAAATCTTTAGTTTTGTGGCCTTGTTTGCTTGAGTTCTTAAGTCCTTGGGGTGTTTTCTCACCCGGTGCTCTAAGACCGTTTGGTTTGGGAGTCAGCGATTAAAGGCTCGTTACATGGGCAGATTAGAAAGCCTAATAGAACTAAGGAATAATATCAACAAAAAATAAAAATAAAAGAAAAAAATAATAAGGCATAAAAGTTAGAGTTAAAGAACCCCAAGTCAAAAATTTCACGGTCACTAAGGTGCATATGACTTAGGGTGAAATAATAGATTAGATGAGAAATACAGTTTGACTACTTTGATTGATAACAAATTTTTGAATAGAGACTAAGTTTAGGAATGAAAAATTTAATTTTCTTATAACTTATAGATTACTTGAACTCTTACAATAATACTTGATATTTTTTCTCTTTCAAAATGCTTTTCGAAAATACTAACTCTTTATTTCTCTTTCTTTATGGATTTTGTGGGTGTAATCCACTGGAAACTATCACGAGACAAAGCTCGTCCTCTAGGGGGAGCCTCTAGGTTTAACATGGTATTTATTAATCAGAAAGACAAAGCTCGTCCTCCCAGATCTAGTAAAACAAACCAAGGATTTGGGCAAATGTTCAGCTGAAGATCAGAGCAAATCAGAAAGATAACACCAAATGGAAATCGGTAAAGTTCAGATTTCTGTAAATACATTTTGGTTAGCTAAATATCAACCGTGGATAACGTCAAATACAGAGTCCAAATTCAAAATCTAAAGGGATAAATGGATAGAGAGAAGACCAATAGATGAGATGAAGCAATTTTGACTCGGATTCTGACTAGATACATTTTAGTATTTGAATCATAACTTTCTCTATCGAAACTCCATTCTGATGATTCAAGATGATCCAGAAAGAAGACATAAAGGGTTACAACTCTTAAGTTGATCATTATTTCTAATTCTATAATTTGATAAGTTATATTCAGCAATCAACACGCCAACAAGCTACAGATCAGAACTAAATATCCACATCAAATCAAGTTTGAAGATAAGGGGAGAATTCAAATTTAAAAATATCCAGCTTCCCCTATCTTCATACTCCTCTACCCTCTACATTTCTCCTATAAATACCTGCAATCTCAGAGGCAAATGGGGACGACCAAGCAGAGAGTAGAATTTAGGCTATACTGTAGTTTATAACTTAGGTTTTTAGTTTTCTTTTATGTAATTTTTATTTTCTTTATGTAACTGAGAGGAGAGGGCACTTTCATGGAGGAATGAGAACAAGCTTGTACTGAGGGTGACACCGGTGTAAGTAATCTTTTCTTTCATTGTTATTTGAAACGAATTGATGTTTTCTTTTCTTTTCTATTCTTGTTTTCGTTTGCTTCCCTCTTCTGTATTTGTGGATCCAAATGAATCCGATAGCCCCACAAGTTGCCTTGCCCTTGTAAGTGCTGTTGATGGCTTATGGTGATGGATATCCATTTCTATGATAGTGTAGCTTGCCTCTTCATTTCATAGGGTAAATCGGGAATGAGAAAGATCCTATTTGTTATACTTCGTTCGCCTTCGAACAAAGGTACATCGTCGATACGGATCAAAGGTAAGTAGGCACCAAAGAGGTAAGTAAGTTTTTTATGTTTTAGTTTTCTTTCTTTTAATTTTTAAATTTAGATTACCAACACCTTCAACACCCAACTCTTTTATCACTCTTTTCGATTTCTTTATTTATATCTATTTTTCTATTTTCTCTACTTTCTCAATCTACTATCTTCTTCCTGACTTAACTGTAACTCCATTTTTCTCTTTTCTTTTAAAGAACTAAAAGATCTTTAACCATCGATTGTAGCCTAAAAGAGAACTTGCAAGAAAAAGCTTCCATCGCTAGTCCTTCCCTGTGGATCATGACTCGCATAGCCACTTGTTATTGCGGTAGAATTGAGTATTTGCACATACTATTCTTAAGTTCTTAAATTCTGTATTTTTGTGTGCAGGTAAAAAACTCAAACAAATTTTGGCGCCGTTGCCGGGGAGGGACTGTAAGTTATTCTCTTTTTAGATTTACAATTCTGGTTAACTTTCTTCTTTGTTCTTGGTGTACAGGTTTAACAATAAGGAAAGTTTTGCTGCAGTGGATATAAAAGTGGCCCTGAACTCTGCTCTAGAAAGTAGAGGCCAGAAGCCCTCAGATTCGCTACATTCTAGTGGCAAATTGAGTGAAGTAGTAATCTGTATTTGTTGCAGGTTGGCTGAATTGCAAAGCTGAAATTCTGTGGCTATTTATTTTCTTGTTTGTCTCACTGTACATACTTTCTAACCTCAACAATAAAATGATGTTTGTTAAATGCTGAAAATGGTTTAGACTTTGCATTTAAGCACGTGTCTTAATTCGTTTACATTTTACATTACTGTTGAAGAGTGCTGGAGCAAAAGGTACGTATGCATAGCATATAGTTTAGGAAACATTCTTGGGTGATATTTGCTTATGAATGTTACTTTTCTATATCTTGCACACTTTGCACAATCAATCTTAAGGGCTAGTCCTATAAATAAGATAAGGTGGGGAAGTTATTACCCTCTCTTAGCCCACAAACCATCTCCTCACTCACTAATCAGCCTAACAAAAACTGAGTAGACGTTGGACCTAGGGACATCTCGGTAGGAGACTGACCTAAGGAAAAAGTTGATTAGAATTTGACTTTTGCCAAATTAGTGTCTAAGGTTAGGGATTGAGGGGCGAAACCCCGAAGGTTAGTGTGTTTGGCATAATTAGGCCCGTTGCTTAGGCACAGATACCTCCCATCGATCTTGCCTCTACCTGACCGATTAATTTGTGACTAGATTCAGCAATATACTCCCCATGGACAGTTTAACCAATTAGAAGTCGTCTAGGTTTAAGGTCTACCCTAACTTAGGTTAGATTTTTTCTTTTTATTTGTTTGCTTATTTGTTTTTTTCCTTTGTTTGTGTTTGACATTTCTTGTATGATATGGCTTATAACAATAATTTTTCTAATTTTAATGGTCATCCATATTACAGCCCGACCTGTTTATCGGATATTACCAACTAGGTATATCATAACTTTAACCAACCTAATGTGTCAGATTGGTCTTATCTGAATCAGTACATGCCCCAGTCCCAATACTATGAAAAAGACTGGAATAATCATCACTACTCTTCAAAGAGTCAATGGGGATACAACTCCCCCGAGTCATATTGTCAATCACCTTACCAACATCCAGCTTCATGTACTCCATCTCCTGAACAACCATTAGAAGAATCAATTGACTGGGAAAAGAGGATGGAAGCCTTAGACGAGCTTGAGCGACGAATTCAAATTTTAGAAGACTCAAAATCCCGTCAAATTTTTCAAGTCACTGATCCTTACTCTATTTTTCAAGAAGAATATGCCGATTTAGAAAACAATATAGAATTCATGATTCAATTCCAAAATGGTCCACTCGATATGATAGAAGAAAGACTTAGTAGATTGGAACACATGCGTAGGAATAAGGAAACTCTCCCTACCCATTCTTTGACAATTTTCTGCACTTCTAGCCATATTGATAAAAAACCAAGAATCATGGTATCTTGAAGACTTTGACCAAGATTCAATTTCACCACAAAACCTTGAGCTTGATCAATATCAACCCATAGACGAATTGACAAGTTTTCATTTTAATGAGATTGAACTTGATTATGAATGTGAACCCGATCCCCAACTTTGTGATTCAATTTCCATATTCGAATCTATGTTGACTTTGGTATTCTTACCCAATTTGGACCAATTTCCTAAGCCAACATTTATTTCTGTACTCATAGATCCAGAAATGTAATCACCAATTTTGGATAGTCACATTCCATTGATGAAAAAAGAATGTGAATATAAATTCTTGGACTTGGACTCAACTCTTGAACCAAAACTAACTCTCGAACACAAAGTTGATTTTCCCGAGTTAGTATTGGTGTCTGAAATCATTCTTGAGCCCAAGTCAATCATTCCACCAAGTCACATTCTTTTGTTGGACATAGGTATGGACCATGATGACTCTGTGATGATTTTTCAGGACTGGTCATGTAAAGGGAGTAAGTTTAACAATAGGATCTTTCATGATTCTATTCATATTAGGGACTGTAAATATGTAAATAAAAAAGAGGTTAATAAAGTTGAGTTTCATGAGCCACCATATTATCTTGATTGGGTAGCAACGCTTGACCCAATCAGACCATCACCAGAACCACCACCATAAGGTAATGTTTTCCATCCCTTTCTTCTTTTTCATGCATCTATGCATTAATTCATACATTGAGGACAATGCACGAGATAGGTGTGGGGGAGGGTTCTAACATAATCTAGGTTTTTCTTTTATTATAAAAATAGAAAAAATATGGGTTCTAACATAACCTAGGTTGGTTTTTCTTTTATTATAAAAAAAGAAAAAATATGGGTTCTAACATAACCTAGGTTTTCCTTTTATTAAAAAAAGAAGAAGAAATATTTTTTTTAACATTTTCTTTACTTTTAAAAACTTTTTGACAATATAAATAATATTTTGACATATTCTTTGTAAGAAATTAAGTCAATTTTAGGGAATAGGAGAATCATAATTAGGATTTTTTATACTTGGTCAAAATAAGATTATTTGTTTGATTTTCAAGGTTAGGAAGAAAATTTAGAAAAGTAATTTAGTCTTGATTTTTTACTTTGATGATATATGCATGCTTTATACACTTACATACTTAGGGTTCAAAAACAAAGATTCTTATACCTTATAAAAAAAGAAAAAAAGAATATATATATATATATATATATATATATATATATATATATATATATATATATATATATATATATATATATATATATATATATATAATCCTTTGATTAAGATGGGTATTTGTGCCTTATAAAGTATAAGTATTCACGCCCCAAAGCAGTTCATATAATAAAATCCTTAATTTTGTGGCCTTGTTTGCTTGAGTTCTTAAGTCCTTGGGGTGTTTTCTCACCTGGTGCCCTAAGACCGTTTGGTTTGGATGTCATCGATTAAAGGCTCGTTACATGGGCAGATTAGAAAGCCTGATAGAATTAAGGAATAATATCACCAAAAAATAAAAATAAAAGAAAAACTAATAAGGCATAAGAGTTAGAGTTAAAGAACCCCAAGTCAAAATTTCACGATCACAAAGGTGCATATGACTTAGGATAAAATAATAGATTAGATGAGAATTTGACTCCTTATTTTGATTGATAACAAATTTTTAAATAGAGACTAAGTTTAGGAATGAAAAATTCGGTTTTCCTATAACTTATAGATTACTTAAACTCTTACAATAATACTTCAAATATTTTTTCTCTTTCAAAATGCTTTTCGAAAATAGTAACTCTTTGTTTCTCTTTTTTTATGGATTTTGTGGGTGTAATCCACTGAAAACTCTCACGAGACGAAACTCGTCCTCTAAGGGGAACTTAGAGGTTTAACGACTTGTTGCACATGCTCAGTGTAATCGCATGACCTGTGAAAGTGGTCTAATAATCTTTACTTTAGTTTTGTTGTTTTGCTCGAGGACGAGCATAAGATAGGTGTGGGGGTGTGATCGTACACATTCTTTTCATTACACTCCTACATTTATCGTGTAATAATCTGCTAATTTTCTTGTCTTAAATGTCTATTTTGCAGAAGTAATCATGAAGAGAGAGAGGATTAAACCAAATAAATATCAGTTAAAATCAGATTTCACTGGATCTATTTGGTTAGCTGAGGATGATCCCAGATCTAGCTAGAACAAATCAAGGATTGGGGCAAATGTTTAGTTGAAGATCAGAGCAAATCAGAAAGATAACACCAAATGGAAACCGGTAAAGTTTAGATTTTTATAAATCCATTTTGGTTAGCTAAAGATCAATTGTGGATAACGTTAAATACAGAGTCCAAATTCAAAATTCAAAGGGATAAATGAATAGAGAGAAGATTAACGGATGAGATGAAGTAATTTTGACTGGATACATTTTAGCATTTGAATCATAACTTTCTCTACTGAAAGTCAAATCTGATGATTCAAGATGATCCAGAAAGAAGACGTAAAGGGATACAACTCTTAAGTTGATCACTATTTCTAATTCTGTCATTTGATAAGTTATAGTCAGCAATCAACATGCCAACAAGCTGCAAATTAGAACTGAATATCCACATCAAATTAAGTTTAAAGATAAAAGGAGAATTCAAATTTAGAAATATCCAGCTTCCCCTATCTTCATACTCCTCTACCCTCTGCATTTCTCCTATAAATACCTACAATCTCAAAAGCAAATAGGGACGACCAAGCAGAGAGTAGAATTTAGGCTATACTGTAGTTTGTAACTTAGATTTTTTAGTTTTCTTTTATGTAATTCTTATTTTCTTTATGTAACTGAGAGGAGAGGAGACTTTCATGGAGGAATTGTTGGCCCAAAGGCCTTTAGCTCTAGTTTTGATGATGATTAACTCATGTAGTTATGTGTACTAATTATCTTGTGATTTTAGTTTCAGATTATTAATCAAGATATTAGTTGGTGTTTAGCTTCAACAAGATGAATTGGAAGCTTGCACATGTTGATTCAAGAGCCCGCGCATCAAAGATCATACATTGCACTTGCTCGGTGAATCAAGAGTTTTTGGATCGAGCCGACTTGGAGATTGCGCTCTAGCTTGGAGATTGCGCTCTACAAGAAGAGTTAGGTATCCATAGTTTTAGTTTGGGTTTAGATCCTAATTGTAAAGATTAGAATAGTATGATAAGCTCAAGTTCACAACACACACCTTTCATGTTTTGATTTTCGGTTTTAGGTTTAACCGATCTTGTTTTTCATGAATAGATTTTTTATCAAAACAAGTTTACATGGTTAATGTATATTAGATTTGTTCTATATACATGCATGCTTCAACTCTTAGACAAACTTACTTTGATATACCTATTTCATGAGTTTTAGGTTTTGTGTTTTAACAATACTTAATTTTGGAATTAAGGACAAAAACTATGATATGTATATGTTTCATGTATATTGGATTTCTATCCATATGCATCTTGTTTCAAAATGTTTAAATATCATGTTTTGTATTTGGATGAGCTTTAGACAAAATGTATTTTTTATTCAAGATCCAAGTTTTAGAAAATACAGTTTTTGGTTTTTGGCAAAATTTCTATAACACAAAAATAGTCCTTATTGATTGATATTTGAGCTAAACTTTTTACCACATGTTTATATATCAATGCTATGATAAAACAAGTTTCTATGGAAGTTTTAGCAAAGATAAAAATGTTTTTAAAATGTATTTTAAGTATGTTTTCTGTTCCAGGCTTCAACCAAGTCGACTAGGACCCTGATTAGTCGACTAGGTCAGAAGTCGGTCGACCGGGCCGGTCGACCGACGTGCACAAACCTGTGCACGTTTCTGGCACAGACGGCGGTCGACCGGGACGGTCGACCGGAGCAGAGATGTCTGCTCTCTGGATCCTTGGGTCGACCGAGCCGGTCGACCGGAATTCAGAGAATGCTTTGGGTCGACCGGGCCGGTCGACCGCTAGTTGCCAACGGTCAAAAATTGACCGTTGGACGGTCGACCGGGAGGTCGACCGGCAGGGTTATTTTGGCAAAACTGCTGCCAAACGGCTAGTTTCCAGATTTGCCTATAAATACCCAGTTGCAAGAGTTTTTCTCTAAGGTTTTTGGTGCGAATTTTTTCATACTCTCTGGTGTTTTTGCTGCAATTAAAAGAAGTTTTTGAACTCATCTTGAACAATCTATTTTGAGGTTTTTGCTAGGGTTTGGAAAATCAAAGAAGAGGTTTTTGGGAAAAGCTTTTGATTGAACTTCACCATCTTGATTTCTATTGTTTTCCCAAGGATTTTTCTTTGTGATTTTGATTTCCATTCCATTGGTTTTCTTCACACTTGAGCTAAAATCTACTATCTATATCTATAGAATATTTGTGTGGGAAAAGAAGATATAGTTTGTGGTTGTTGCTTTAGACCACCATGTTGTAACCCAATCTTTACTTGCTTTGTGCTTTGGGTTGTATCCCTCAAGTTGTGAGGTGATCCTTGTATTGGTTTGTGATTGGGAGTTTGTTGTATTGGTTGGGAGTTTGCCTCAAGGAGGAGGTTGTGATTGTTGGAGTTTGCCTCAAGGAGGAGGTTGTGTTTGTTGGCTTGGAGTGGTGCCTCAAGAAGGAGGTTGTATTTGTAAAGAGAGGAGTTGGGTACTCCTTGTGAGAGTTCTTTGTGGACTAGCTAGTGGATTAGAAATCCTTCGTGTGTCGAAGGCGGGGATGTAGAGCTGGGTGCTCGAACCTCGAAACATATCTCTGTGTTTGCGATTGATCCATTGACTCTCTCTCTCTATCTCTCTCTTTACTTTGTGCCTTGCAACTATTCATATTGTGCATTCATATTTGCTTGGCTTGGTTGTGTGTGAATCATTTGTTGATCACACTTGAGTGTAATTTGCATTAAGTTTTTAAATTCCGCATTTAGTTCATAGATTAGCATTGTCACCTATTCACCCCCCCCTCTAGGTAACTTTTCAATTGGTATCAGAGCTAGTGCTCCTGATATTTAGGTTTAACCACCTAGGAGTAAGATCTTGGTTTGCTAATCTTCATTTGCATTTTCATTTGCACACATATAGTTGCACTAATGGCTAGCCCTCCCATGTTTGACCATTTTAGACTTGATGCTTGGAAGGCTAATATGACTAAACATTTAAAAGACCTAGGACATCTAGTTTATCAAGTCATTACCATAGAATCCCTCCCAAATAGTAGCAAGCATAAGAAGGCCAATGCATTAGCACTTAGAG
Source organism: Agave tequilana (assembly GCA_038442645.1). Lineage (NCBI taxonomy): Eukaryota > Viridiplantae > Streptophyta > Magnoliopsida > Asparagales > Asparagaceae > Agave > Agave tequilana. Next base: position 33,282 of record JAVJIF010016369.1, read on the forward strand.
CACTTAGAGCATCTCTAAATGAATTTCTTTTACCCGTTTTTGATCACTATAATTCGGCTTTTGCAGTTTGGAGCATCTTGACGTCTCCCGAGCTTCCAAGGATAATTAACAAGATGAGGAGATCTAAGAGAGAAAAGTCCGAAGAGCAATGCCTCATGGTCCAAGGGAAGAACTCCCTTGAGGTACAATCGGATTCTCATATTGATGATAGCTCTAGTTCCTATTGCCATGGTTGTTTTGAAGTTCAAACTTTAAATATGGAACTTGCTCAAAAGCTTGAAAATTTGTTGGAAAAACATGATTTGTTGAAAGATGATAATCTTGTTTTGCAAAATGAATTAAAGGATTTGTGTTCTAACTTTGAATTGGTTTTGCAAGAAAAGGAAGAGATTGCAAGTGAATGTGACTCACTTAAATCTCAACTTGAACTTGTTTTAAAGGAAAATGAATTTTTGAAAAACAAAAATGATTGTGATGATGTTGTAAAGCACAATGAGATTTTGTCTTCTAGATTGGATCTTGTTTTCAAAGAAAATCTTACTTTGAAAAATAAAATTGATTCAATTACTAGAGAATTGGATTTGGTTTTGATTAAAAATAAATCTTTGCAAAAAGAGATTGATGCTTGCCATGCTAATGTTGCTTCATGTTCTAGCACACCTATTGCATGCTCCAATTTATCTTCTAACATTGAAAATGATATACTTGTTTTGAAGAAAAGTGTTGATAGTTTGGGCTCCACTTTGAGCCATTGTGCCATGAATCACACACGATTGGAAACCTTGGTTCGCAAGAAACAAGTTCCAACCTTGCATGCACACTCATCAAGGCATACACATGCTTTTCATGATCACCACCATCATATGTATGCTCACGTGTACACATGTACACATTGTGGTCGAAAAGGCCACCTTGCTAGATTTTGCTATGATCGTTTACATTTTGAAAATTTAGCAAATAATCTTGTTTGGGTTAGAAAGGATACTAACCCCCGTGGACCCACTAGAAAATGGGTACCAAAAACCACCTCTTTGACTTTTGATGTAGGTGGGAGCTCTCGCATCACTTGAGGGCATTGGTGCCTTGAGGTGGATGCATTCTAAGCTTAAAAGAGAACCATTTGGATGCTTCACTCTCAAGGGGATTTGGTGGGAGGACCACCGTGGTTTGGAGAACTAGAGATGCACATTCATCGGTTTTGGTATCATTCTCTAACTCCCATTGTTATTTGCATGCTTTTACATGTTCATCTATTCATAGCATGTTTTGTTTCATTGTTCATTATGCTTATGCTATGTTAGTTAGATTAGTGTTATACATGTTTAGTTACTTGAGCACCCATGTTTCATATGGATCTATATTTAGTGTTCTCACCTTGTTTAGAACTAACATGTATGCCCTAGATCTAATGCACATACATTTGCATTATGACCATTTGGATGTTTATGATTATATGATGATTTGTTTTGATGACTCATGTTTTAGTATGATATTTGCCATGTTTATTAGACTTATGCTTTACATGATTAGTGGTTGAGACACCCATGTTTAGTATGGACCCATATTTTGTGTTCTCTTTATGTTTAGCTATCATGTTGATCATAGTTCTAATGCACATGTCTTTGTCATGCAAATCATATGGTTGACTATGATTCTTTTGTTTTAATAATTCATGTTTTTATGCTTCATGTTTTAACTACCTGCTTGAATGATAGTTTTCATTAAGACTAGGATTTATACTTGTATAACTAGTGAGCTACAAATAGACCTTTATATATGTTTGTGCTTAAACGCTCATTTGTATTCACTTGATGTACTAGTATAATCTAGTTTTGATGATTCTTGCATTTGACTTGTATTCATCATTTTACATGTTTTATTTTAACTTCATGTATATGTCTATCTTGTCCAAACTATTGAGTATACATGTACATCCTTGAGCCACGTGCCTTCATGCACATACTTTTGTGGACTCATTGTGTTTAGGATATGTATGTATACTTTAGTTTGTACATGACATACATATGCCTTGAAGTTTAAATCATGTTTTGATGATTTTCATGTTTGCTAGATGATTTCACATTCATGATGAACCCCACATTTTTTTTGATAATTTCAATTGGTGATTTCACATCTTAGATGAGTTTCATGTTTTTACAATTGAGCTTAAATGCCTATTTTCATGTTGATATGTGTCACACAACACTTGTACACTCACCTTATTTAATGTTTTCTCATGACTTAGTTTTCATGAGTACAAATTGTGCTATATGGATTTTGAGTGTTTTAGTGCCATGTGGTTTACATGCGTTTTCATGAAAAATATTTTTATTATTCCTTACTTGAAGGATTTCGTACTAGTTTACCCTCCATTTAACTAGTTGCGATATTCTTCATTTTGGTAGAGATTTTCAAACATACTATAATTTCAAATCTATTTTTGAAAACCCCTACCATAAAGGGTGGTTGGATGGGAGATCATGTTCATGTATGCTTTATAATGAAAATCATTTTTAAACTTGCACATGATTGGGTGGTAGTTGATATGAGATATACATTTGATCTTATTGTTGTTTCAATTGGTATCATTGAATTCTTTCAATTGGTATCAATCTTGACATCCTTTTGTATACTCATATATGTTTTGTTTTATATATGTATGCTTACACTTCATATAGTATCAATTTCAATTGGTATCTATTTCTTACATACATATTTAGATGATTTATTTGTGCTTCAAGATATATGCACAAATTTTGCTTATGATAAGCTTGATTTTTTTAATGACCATCATTTTCAATTGATTCAATTTTCAATTGGTTTCTTTATACAAGCATTATCATTATCTTGCTTATGCTAAGCTTGAGCTTTAACATTATTTCAATTGACTTAGTTTTCAATTGGTATCTTATTTCTAGCTTAAGCATATGTTTAGTTGGTATTTCATAAAGGGGGAGAAAACTCACATTTCAATTTTTCAATTGGTATTTAGTTTACCATTGGTTTTGTTTCCCACTCCCTAACTTTATGAAAAAAAAAATGATTTAAGAATGATTATTGATTTTTAATTGGTATCATATGCTTATAAAGATATATATTTTCAATTGGTATCAAGATGCATTTGTTCACTCAAATTGGTATCAATGTGTTTTTCAATTGGTATCATGTGTTTTATTTTCAATATGTTTTAATTTCAATTGGTATCATATTTGTTTTCAATGCCCTTCTTACTTTCAATTGGTAATTGGTAGGCATTTCTTAAATGTTTTTATGTTCACTTTCTTTTGGTATCTTAATGCACTTCTTTGACACATTTTTTTAATTGATATCATTTTTGGTTTCACCCCTTGAAGTAGTTTGTTTATTCTTTGTTTCATATATTTAGGGGAGAAGAATTCATATCTATTTTGTTTTTTACCCCTTTGTTGATGATTGACAAAAAGGGGGAGAAGATTTATTGGAGTTGATATGCATGAGTTTTCAGTTTTATGTTCATTTCATCTCCATTGGTATTGGTATCAAGAGCATGTTTTGGTAATTTAGTTGTTTTGTTTTAATTGGAATCAATAGCATGTTTCATATGCATATTCATTTTATGTCAAGAACCTTGTTTATATGCATCTTATTGTTTGTTTATTCCTATGCATGAGTTAAGAGGGAGCTTCTTTGAAGCTTTACTTTAATCCATGCATATATAACTCCATGAGTTTTGTCATCATCAAAAAGGGGGAGATTGTTGGCCCAAAGGCCTTTAGCTCTAGTTTTGATGATGATTAACTCATGTAGTTATGTGTACTAATTATCTTGTGATTTTAGTTTCAGATTATTAATCAAGATATTAGTTGGTGTTTAGCTTCAACAAGATGAATTGGAAGCTTGCACATGTTGATTCAAGAGCCCGCGCATCAAAGATCATACATTGCACTTGCTCGGTGAATCAAGAGTTTTTGGATCGAGCCGACTTGGAGATTGCGCTCTAGCTTGGAGATTGCGCTCTACAAGAAGACTTAGATATCCATAGTTTTAGTTTGGGTTTAGATCCTAATTGTAAAGATTAGAATAGTATGATAAGCTCAAGTTCACAACACACACCTTCATGTTTTGATTTTCGGTTTTAGGTTTAACCGATCTTGTTTTTCATGAATAGATTTTTTATCAAAACAAGTTTACATGGTTAATGTATATTAGATTTGTTCTATATACATGCATGCTTCAACTCTTAGACAAACTTACTTTGATATACCTATTTCATGAGTTTTAGGTTTTGTGTTTTAACAATACTTAATTTTGGAATTAAGAACAAAAACTATGATATGTATATGTTTCATGTATATTGGATTTCTATCCATATGCATCTTGTTTCAAAATGTTTAAATATCATGTTTTTGTATTTGGATGAGCTTTAGACAAAATGTATTTTCTATTCAAGATCCAAGTTTTAGAAAATATAGTTTTTGGTTTTTGGCAAAATTTCTATAACACAAAAATAGTCCTTATTGATTGATATTTGAGCTAAACTTTTTACCACATGTTTATATATCAATGCTATGATAAAACAAGTTTCTATGGAAGTTTTAGCAAAGATAAAAATGTTTTTAAAATGTATTTTAAGTATGTTTTCTATTCCAGGCTTCAACCAAGTCGACTAGGACCCTGATTAGTCGACTAGGTTAGAAGTCGGTCGACCGGGCCGGTCGACCGACGTGCACAAACCTGTGCACGTTTCTGGCACAGACGGCGGTCGACCGGGACGGTCGACCGGAGCAGAGATGTCTGCTCTCTGGATCCTTGGGTCGACCGAGCCGGTCGACCGGAATTCAGAGAATGCTTTGGGTCGACCGGGCCGGTCGACCGCTAGTTGCCAACGGTCAAAAATTGACCGTTGGACGGTCGACCGGGCGGTCGACCGGCAGGGTTATTTTGGCAAAACTGCTGCCAAACGGCTAGTTTCCAGATTTGCCTATAAATACCCCATTTGCAAGAGTTTTTCTCTAAGGTTTTTGGTGCGAATTTTTTCATACTCTCTGGTGTTTTTGCTGCAATTAAAAGAAGTTTTTGAACTCATCTTGAACAATCTATTTTGAGGTTTTTGCTAGGGTTTGGAAAATCAAAGAAGAGGTTTTTGGGAAAGCTTTTGATTGAACTTCACCATCTTGATTTCTATTGTTTTCCCAAGGATTTTTCTTTGTGATTTTGATTTCCATTCCATTAGTTTTCTTCACACTTGAGCTAAAATCTACTATCTATATCTATAGAATATTTGTGTGGGAAAAGAAGATATAGTTTGTGGTTGTTGCTTTAGACCACCAAGTTGTAACCCAATCTTTACTTGCTTTGTGCTTTGGGTTGTATCCCTCAAGTTGTGAGGTGATCCTTGTATTGGTTTGTGATTGGGAGTTTGTTGTATTGGTTGGGAGTTTGCCTCAAGGAGGAGGTTGTGATTGTTGGAGTTTGCCTCAAGGAGGAGGTTGTGTTTGTTGGCTTGGAGTGGTGCCTCAAGAAGGAGGTTGTATTTGTAAAGAGAGGAGTTGGGTACTCCTTGTGAGAGTTCTTTGTGGACTAGCTAGTGGATTAGAAATCCTTCGTGTGTCGAAGGCGGGGATGTAGAGCTGGGTGCTCGAACCTCGAAACATATCTCTGTGTTTGCGATTGATCCATTGACTCTCTCTCTATCTCTCTCTTTACTTTGTGCCTTGCAACTATTCATATTGTGCATTCATATTTGCTTGGCTTGGTTGTGTGTGAATCATTTGTTGATCACACTTGAGTGTAATTTGCATTAAGTTTTTAAATTCCGCATTTAGTTCATAGATTAGCATTGTCACCTATTCACCCCCCCTCTAGGTGACTTTTCAGGAATGAGAACAAGCTTGTACTAAGGGTGACGCCGGTGTAAGTAATCTTTTCTTTCATTGTTATTTGAATCAAATTGAAGTTTTCTTTTCTTTTCTATTCTTGTTTTCATTTGCTTTCCTCTTCTGCGTTTGTGGATCTAAATGAATCCGATAGCCTCGAAGTTTTTTTTGCCCTTGCAAGTGCCGTTGATGGCTTATGGTGATGGATATCCATTTCTATGATAGTGTAGCTTGCCCCTTCATTTCATAGTGTAAATTCAAAATGGGAGGATTCTATTTTTCATACTTCGCTCGCCTTCAAACAAAGGTATATCGTCGATACGGGTCAAAGGTATGCAGGCATCGAAGAGGTAAGCAAGTTTTAGGACAAATATTGTAGGCGTTGATCGCCTCTAAATCAAGATCTTATGGGTTTGGGTTATGCGTTGATCGCCTCTAAATCAAGATAGACCTTCGCTGAAGATCAAGGTAAGTAATCAGCCAAAAGAGGTAAGTAACTTTTCTTATTTTATTTCTTTTCATTTCTTAGTTTAGAAACACTTTAAACCAACTCTTTCTTTTTAACTTAGTTTTTCTTTTAATTAAAACAACGTCACCTTCTTCTCATTTCTTTTGATCTTTTGCTTTTAACTTAGCATTCTTTCTCTCCTCTTTTCTTTCTGAAAACAAAGAAGAACTATTTAATCGATTTTAGTAAACTTAAAAGAATACTTAACGCTTTCATCACAATCCCTCCTTGTGGATCACGACCTGCATTGCCACTTGTTATAGTGGTAATATTGAGGAACCTTAGCACTTTCTAGCTCTCAATTTTAAACTCTATTTTTTTTGTGCAGGTTTCACCTCGATTAAATTTTGGCGTCGTTGCCGGAGAGGGACAATAAATCTTTTTAGTTTACTAACGGTTAATTTTTGTTCTCTGTTCGTGTGCAGGGGATGATTTCAGAAAACAAGTAGCTACAGAAAATATATTGCATACCTGAGCCTCTACTCTAGAAAGCAGAGCTAAGGAGAACACTTTCTTGCCGCAAAAATGTGGCTTTTTTCTTGCCGCGAAAATGTCGCACCTATAAACAAGGTGGGGAAGTCAATACCCTTTCTTAGCCCAAAAACCATCTCCTCACTCACTAACCCAGTCGGACTAAAACTTAGCAGATGTTGTCCCTAAGGACATCTCAGGCTCAATAGGAGATTGACCTTGAGAGGATGTTGTTAGAGTATAACTTAGGCCAAATTGGTGTTTAAGGTTGGGAATTAAGAGGCAAGATCCTCAAAAACTAGTGGTTTGGCGTAATTAAGGCCTGTTGCTCTGCACGGATACCTCCCACTACGTTTTGTTCGTTCCTGGCCGATTAACCTGTGGTCAGACTGCTGCAATATACCTCTCCTGGATAGTCAACTAGTTAGGAGTCGTCCAGGTGTAAGGTCTACCCTAAAATAGACTAGATTTTTTCTTTCTTTTTGTTTGCTTTTGTTTGTTCTTATTTTTGTATGAAGTAGATCATCACCATAATTTTTTTCGTAATAGTATGAATTCATATTTCACCTCGACCTCTTTTGACTCGGATATCACTAACCCGACATTGCATAACTTCAACCAACCAAGTATGCCGGATTGGTTTTATCTGACTCAACATAATCTCCAGTACAGTATAATGAACAAAATGTGGAATCATCGTCTCCACTCTTCACCGAGTCAGTGGGAATACAACCCCCGAATCATATGGTGAACCATCTTACCGACATTCAACTTCATATACTTCTTTTCTAGAACAATCTATATAGGAAAAATCTGATTTTGAAAAGATTCTAGAAGTCTTGATGAGTCCAAGTGACAAGTTCAAGACATGATGGACTCACAATCCCCTCAAAATTTTCAAAACCACGATCCATACTCTCTTTTTCAATCCCACCACAACACAAAGAAGAATCGATTGACTTGAAAAAGAGTATGAAAACCTTGATTCAAATCTAATATACTTTCAATCAGGACATCAATAGGCTAGAAGCACAAATAAGCCAAGTGGCCAATACTTATAGGAATGAGAAAACTCTTCGTTACCAATCGCTGATCAATCCTAATATCCCTAGACATATTGATAGGAACCACGAATCATGGCGTTTTGAAAATAACTTTAATCAAGATTCAATTACACCACAACTTGAACTTGACCAATCCCAAACCTTGGATAAATTAACAAGTTTTCACTTCATGGAAATTGAACATGATTGTGAATATGACCTCAATTCTCAACTTTATGATTCAGTTTCAATTTTCGAATTTATGTTGACTCCAGTATCCTTACTCGATTTGGACCCAATTTTTAAGCCAACACTGATTCCCGTTCCAATAAATCTAGAACATGAACCACCAATTTTTGATAGTCACGTTCCATTGATGGAAAAAGAATTTGAATTTCAATTCTTTCATTTGGACCCAACTTTTGAACCAATCCGACTTTCAACCTAAACTTGATTTGAGTCATATTCCCAAGTCAGTATTGGTTCTTGTACTTTTCATTCCAGAGCCTAAATCAACTACTCCACCAAGTCACATTCCATTGTTGGACCAAGGTATGAAACATTATAACTCCGAGATGATATTCCAAGATTAGTCATATAACCGGGATGATTTTCATATTAGGATCTTGCATGATCCTAATCAACTAAGGGATAATAACAATGTAAATAGAAAAGAGGTCGTCAAAGGTGGGTTCCTTAAAACTTTACATTATTTAGATTAGGCAGCAATGCTTGGCCTAATCCTACATCATCGGAACCACCACCTTGAGGTAACATTTTTTCTTCCCTTTCTTCTTTTTCGTTAATATATGTATTCATTCATACATTGAGGAGAATGCATGAGATAGGTATGGAAGTGGGTTTTAACATAGGCTTCTTTTAGGTTTTCTTTTATATATAAAAAATATTTTCTTTGCTTTTTAAAAGTTTTTTAAAGGAAAAAATATTTTAACTTATTTTTATAAGAAATTAAGTTAACTTTAAGAAATAGGAGAACCATAATAGAGATTTTTTAAAATAAGATTATTTGTTGGATTTCTAGGGTTAAGAAGAAAAATTAGGAAAGTAATTTTGTACTGATTTTTACCTTGATGTAATATGCATACTTTATACACTTATACACTTAGGGTTCAAAAACAAAGATTCGTATGCCTTATAAAAAAGAAAAAAAGAATATATATATATATATATATATATATATATATATATATATATATATATATATATATATATATATAGATTAAAATTTCTCTGATTAACCTGGGTATATGTGCCTCATAAAGTATAAGTATTCACGACTAAAAGTGGTCCATATAATCAATAAAAATCCTTAGTTTTGTGACCTTATTTGCTCGAGACCTTAAGTCCTTGGGGTGTTTTCTCACCCGATGCCCTAAGACCGTCTAGTTTGAGAGTCACCACTAAAGGTTCGTTCAATAGTTGAATTAAAGCCTAATAGAACTAAGGGGTATTACCATCAAAACATATAAAATAAGACATAAGAATTAGAATTGAAGAATCGTTAGTCAAAACATTCAAAATCACAAAGATTCTTATAATAAAAGACTAGGTGAGAAATACAGTTTTAATCCTTACCTTAATTGATAACAAGTTTTTGAATAGTGACTAAGTTTAGGAATAAATAGTTTTGTAAGACTTATAGATTACTTGATTTTTGCAAGAACACTTCAAATATGTTTTCCCTTTTTCTAAATGTGTTTTTCAAAAATACGAACACTTTATTTTTTTCTTTTATGAATTTTGTGGGTGTAATTCACTGAAAACCTCATGAGACAAAACTCATCCTTTAGGGATAACCTAAAAGTTTAACGGCTTGTTACACGTGCTAAAGTCAATCGTAATTCCTATGAAAGTGAGTTAGATTAGGTTAGTTTAGTTTTACTTTTTATTTTTTTGCTCGAGAACGAGCAGAAGATCGTTGTGAGGGGTGTGATCGTACACGTATATTGTATCATTTATTATTACATTCTATAGGATCTAAAACTATGGCAACACAAACACTAGAGGGAGTGAATAGTGTTTTAAAAATTCTAAACAAGAAATGTAAATAAATTGTAAAGAAATAAATATGTACAGAACAAAACTAAGAAATGCACAAGCAAACACAAGAGATTTTATCTTGATTCGGTCCTTTTAACCTACATCCAATCCCCAAGCAGCCCGTTTGAGATTTCTCTTAACCTGATTTTGAAACTTTCAGAACTAATATAATACACCACTTGACAAACTCCTTCGACAAATCTGTACACCTCTTCTCTATACCGAGATGACCTTCTTTGTAATGAATACAAATTGTCCTATAAGCTTTGACTTTTGTGTGAAAGTGAATTTATAAGGATCTTATATTGGAACTCACAGAATTTCTTCACTAGGAATTGAATTGAGTGAAGAAAGAATCAAAGAGAGTTTTCTGTGAACAAAATTTTTAGTCAGAATTTTGACAGAATTTTATATGTGAAAGTTGTCTAAAAACCAAAAAAATCAACCCCTATTTATAGCTGAAGAATTCAGGCAGTTGGGATGATTATTTGATTTGAATTTGAATTATAAAAGAGTGAAAAACACCAGAAAATCAAAAACTTATACAACTGTTAAACAGGCAGAAACTGATTATATAGTCGACTAGGATTAGCACTTAGTCGACTAGGTATCAAAATTTGCCTATATTAGTCGACTAATGAAGTAAAGTAGTTGGGTACGTTGAAACTGAAATGGAATCATGTCTCTATTGAATTAGTTATAGTCAACTAGGTATGATGAGTAGTCAACTAGTTTTGTGTATCAATCACCTATTAGTCGACTACAAGGTAAACTGACAACAGTTTATTCTCTGAAAAACTCTATAAGTCGACTAAAATATTGGGTTAGTCGACTAGCATGTGTATGAATTGGAAGAGTTAAAATATTAGTCTAAATTTAGTCGACTAGGGATAAGGAGAAGTCGACTAGGGAAGTGAAAACTTGTGTGTTCAAGGCTTTACATATTTTTAAAAAATCTAGAAAAATTACAAAAAATGTAAAAAAGCCTTTTAAGATCTTGTACTCCTTGATCATCATATATGTGCTATGTCTCCATCAAAATATTTTATTTTTGTGCTGCAAGACATATGTGAGTATAAAATACATATACACAATATATATATATATATATATATATATATATATATATATATATATATATATATATATATATATATATATATATATATATATATATATAACATAAGTTTGTTATCATCAAAACCAATGGATAGGTAATCATGTGATGAACATGTAGGGGCAAGATTCAACATTTCCCCCCTTTCTGATGATGACAAACAAGTATATATATCTAACATAACAATAAGATAAGCTAAGCTCTCCCCTGCATAAAAGACATATAGAAATATATGTGCAACAATTGACACATATACCATTACCAATAGATACATACACCAACAGGTACATACACCACAACAATAACAACAATACATATATAGATGTCTACCTTTATCATTAATAAAAAGAAAATACGAAACATATAAATAGCACAAATGTGTGAGAGAGAGAGAGAGAGATAGAGAGATAAATGCATGAGTCTGATACAAAAGTTATTACATAAAAAGAAGTCTGTAAAACATAAAAAGTGTTTGAATACAAAAACTACATTCGTAACAAACCATAAAAGCAACACCAAAAAGAAATGCTCATATATCCTAGATGAAATGCATTGAAGGCCACATCTTACTTGAACATTACATATCAGATCCGGATGGTGGAGGTGGTGGTGGAAAGTTGTTCTTGAAATATTGAAGAATCTCTTGTTAAGTGGTGTCCAAGTGATCCATCCTAATGTTAAATTCAGAAACTGATTCAGTATAAGTCCTTGATTGTTTATAATGGTTTGGGAGTCCATCATGAAAGTTTATTTGGCCTTGATATCCAATATATCAACAGAAAGAGAATTGTATAAAGAATCAGTAGAACGAGTAGTTGTGGATTGTGAAGCTCTGTGGGAACTTTGAGAGAGAAAAGTGGGACGTGGTAGAGGTGTTTCAAGTAGCTTCATTCGAAGGAGAACTGATCTATCAAATAGTTCAAAAACCTTGTCCATATTGGACTCGGAAGCTAAGCCAAGTTTAAACATGCAAAATATGTGTGTAAGGAAGGCTCCATAAGGAAGAAAAGTAGGGGGCTCTTTAACAGGAGTATCAAACATAATTCGAGCACAATTAATCTCAAGTTTTTTCATAATGGCATAAACAGAAGTAGCAAGATCATGGAAATAATAATTGTAACTCTCAGTTTTAGGACAAATATTGTAGGCAAGGATAAGTCCAATAAGCCTAGGTATGGGTTGAAACTTATTATTGGCCATAGGAGGGCTTTGACCTGGAAGATAAATTCTGAAAAATACTTCATCATCATTCATCTTAATTTCATTTAGTGTGAGGCCATGAGAGGGAATATTAAGAATCTTGCCTAAGAATTTAGGAGTCAAATCAATGTCTATACCATTAACCAAGGTAGACAATATAACTGAATTATCATCTTCCTTATAGTTAAGATTAGTGAAAAACAAATATATAAGAGATAAATAATACCCTTGCTTATGTTCAATGCAAAACTGTTCAATAGGCCAGTTTGTTGAAGACATGAGGATATATCACACTCAATGAAATCAGCAAAGTCTACAAAATGACAAGGTATGATTTCTAATTGAGAAATATGAAGATAATCAGCCTCTAGACTTGGATTCTTAAGACAAGCTCTAAAATCAGTGGATTTTGAAGAGGAAGAAGAAGTTGAAAACTTGGTTTTCTTAACTCTTGACATGATAAAAACAATGGAAAGAAACTTACAACCTGGATAGAGACTGAAATTGTATAGGATTTGATGTTGGATCTGAAAGAAGAAGAACAAGCTTTAGTTGACTAGTTTTGTTGAGAGCAGCAGCACAAGGTTGGGGGTAATTTTAGGGTTTGAGAGAAAGTGAGAGAGAGAGGGGAAAGTTTAAATATAAGACAGGGAACTAAAATCAATGGTTAGATTGAAGAAGAGACAATTCAGATCCCAGATATAAGTCAAATGGGTCAGGTTTTGGCAGTAAATATCTATTTAAAAAACACAGTTTTTTCGTATTAGTCGACTAAGGCCATGGTGTAGTCGACTTATAACACTATTTAGTCTACTAATAATCTATCCTAGTCAACTAAGTCTAGGATCTTGAAATAGTCAAGTTTCTGTTTGATGCAATTAGTCAACTACTCTGTAGTACAATTGACTAATCAAGGGTAGAAGTCGACTAATACATATATAAGTCGACTAATATTTGAAAAAATACTATATGAAATGCAAACTATATGCAATATTTTTTAAATATCAGAAATTGCACAAATACCCAATTCTCTACTAAATTTCAGAAATACATCCTCTTTAAGAGGCTTTGTGAAAATATCATCTATTTGTTTGATTATCAGTAGATATAAAATTTAAAGAGATATCACCCTTAATAGCATGATCACGTAAAAAGTAATGTCGGATATCGATATATTTTGTACGTGAATGCTGAGTAAAATTTTTAGATAGATTGATAGCACTTGTATTATTACACATGATAGGTGAGGTTGTGCTTATAATACAATAGTCAATTAGGGTTTGTTTCATTCACAAAATTTGTGCACATACAATAATAGCAACAATATATTTTGCTTCAATTTTAGATAATGAGACAGAGTTTTGCTTTTCACTGAACTACGATACTAGTGAATGTCCCAAAAAGTGAGCAGTACCACTAGTACTTTTTCTATCAGATTTGCATCTAGCAAAATCAGCATCAGTATATGATATTAAATCAAATGTGCTTGATATTGGGTACAATAAACCATAATTAACAGTGTTATTAATATATTTAAGTTATTTTCACTGTGTTAAGATGTAACTTTTAGAATTTTACTGATATCTAATACATAAACAAGCACTGAACATAATATCAGATCTACTAGCAGTAATATAAGAGTGAGACAATCATACCTCGATATACCTTTTGATCAATACTCTTACTATTCTAATCTTTGTCTAGAAATATAGTAGTATCCATTGGAATTCTCTTTCTTCCTGAATTTTTCATACCGAATCTCTTGAGAAGTTTCTTGGCTTACTTTGATTGATGAATATTTCATGATTTAATTATTTGATTTTCAGACTGAGAAAGTAATTTAGTTCACCCATGTGACCCATCTCAAATTCACTTTGCATAGTGAGAAAATTCTTGACAAAGAGTTTCATTAGTAGAACTAAACAAAATATTAACATAGATTTGAATAGTCAAAATATCTTTATCTACATGTTTAATGAAAAGAGTTGTATCAACTTTGTCAATTTCAAAACCATTCAAAAGAAAACTTTTGAGTCTATCATACCAAGCATGAATGTAACGTCCCGATATCGCGGGTACGGAGACGTTACTGCGACATATATACGCAGGTCAAAAATACCCTCACATATATACGCTAAGTATCATTACAGGCAAGAATCAGTGTATGAAGTACGTGATGAATTATACATTCTAACATATGAGTATGAAGTTATCACAGGATGTGATATAATATTATAAGACTATTACATCACTGATACGCGCAAATGTCTGAATACAAAGAGATATACAATTATGAACAATACAAAAAGCACTCATGAGTTACAAAAGGAAAACTCGAGAGACGAGCAGGGGGCCTAAAAGGATAGGGCCTCGGATTGGTCTACCGCTGATCCACGACGCTACCATTACGCAACTCTGATCAACAGGAAATCCACCATGGTCCAAGATCTGGATATGCAGATCTAGGCTCCCTAACGAGTGATAAGATGAGTGCTAAGTGCTGCATAGAAAAACACATGTGTACCGATAAATCCCAGTCAAAAGCATGTATTAAAACCATATCGTGAGCATAGACATACCGACAGGCAATGAGACATTAAATGAAGTAATTATGGCAAAATCAATTATACAAGCTCAAATTACCGATCCATGAGATTAGTACGTCGAATGGATAATTCAAACAAGAAAACCCTCATGTATATACCTTATATCTCACGTCACCATATCCTGAGTCATATAACTTGAATTATGTCCTAAACTAAGAAAACATCATAAAACCAATAAAATCGATAAAATTGAATAAAATCAAATACTAGAAGAACTAGTCGTATAAGCTCGGTTTACGGCTTCGTAAGACTAGTACGTCGAAAGAATAATCCAAATAAGGAAACCCTTATCTATATACCTTATGTCTCATGTCACCATAATTCGAGTGTATACACCCGAATTGCAAAACAATAATGAATTATTAATTAGCATTTTATTATTATTACTCGCCGACTCATATATCTAGATATGTGTCCTAGTGTACATCTCAACATACATACGTCCATATATGAGTAAGTCGAGATTGGTTATTAGAAACCTGCTTAAGAACTGATGGATCATATTTATAGTGGGTCTCGCCTCGGCCAAGGACATCGGCCCCAATGGAGCTGGCATTGCCACTTGGGAATTATAGTACACCTAAGGGATAACCAAATGGGAATTATATTATACCCTACACGAGAATTCTGAGAATTATATTGCACCAACACGAGTCCTCAGTACAATAATCCACCACTATAAATATGGTATCATACCCATTAGTTTTCCCTGACTCAGTGGAAATTGTCTTTTTTATAGTTTATTATATAATTATCAATGTACATGAATGAGCAGGAGCATGTCAAGAGTATTAGGAGTACATGTACTAAAGTATATTAGGATTAGTTGTTAAATTCCCATAATATGATAATTATAAGTCAAGTGTTAAGCATGGCAAGTGTCACGTGATTACTTGTAGGTATCATGTGTTATGTGATAACATACAAGTAGCAGGTAATAATAGGTAGGTGTCCGGAGTCAAGTGATAGCATGATAAGTGTTAGCATATATGGTGAAAGCATGTCAAGTGATAAGCAAAGTAGATATTAACTATAGTATAACATAATATGAAAAAATGGTACTGATACAGGATATCAGTACAAACAACAAAAAACAATACAGTCTTTAGACAACAGTATAAGAGTTTCAAACTCTTCACAACTATTAATAAAGAATTAATTAAATTATCAAGCAGGTAAGTGGGTAAGTAAGCAAGCGAACATCCAAGCGGAGCTAATCAAAGCTGGAGTGAAGCTAACGCACAACACTAGACGCCATCATTCTCAGCGTGATTATAGCTCGCGGCATAGCTAAACATACATGGTGAAGCATGTGTATGAACGCCATGCTCCCGCTCGTGGCGAAGCCATGCTCACGGAGTAATTACACTCGAATGGAGTTAGCAGTAAAGTGCTGAACGCTAGGTCTGCCTACTAGGCTAGCATAAAGAAAGTCCAGAGGACTTTAAAACCTTAGAGAGGTTAAACCCAGAGGCTATAGTAGAGAACCACAGAGTGGTTAAGCCCGGAGGCTAAGTAAGTACCTGCAGGAGATGTTGGTACCAAATTACACACATGCACATATATATGAATAACAGGCAAGAGAATCAACAAGCGATTAAGCTCAAAGGCTGAGCAAGCAGGAGTATAGCTAGACCGAGCCTGACGAGGCTACGCAATTAAGCTCGGCTTGCAGACACACGGTATAGCTAGCAAAACCCAGGGGTTTAAGTAAAGAGAAAGCGTAGTAAGCTGTGCCTGATGAGGTGCCCAATAGGCTGATTACACAATCACACAGCTTAGCTAGGCTCCCGACGAAGTTAGAAAACCCAGGGGGTTTAGCCTGAAAGCTGATATAGAACAGCAAAACAGTTAAGACTAGAGGCAAACGACCATGAAAGGAGAGCATATATCACAACATATATGAACATGTATTGAACTACGCTATTACAAACATTCAACACATCGATGTGAACCTAGAATGAGGTGAGAATACTCGTCTAAATCTTCGGAATATGCCATAAAATCGCAGAAACTCCAAATCAACATGCGTGTGCATTCAAGTATTATAAAATATAATAATATATATAAAAATTAATATATATAGAGGGAGAGAGAAAGAGAGAGGAGAGAGAAATTAAAAGAGAGCTATCGGGAGAGAGAAAGAAGGAGAAAAGAAAAGAAGAGGGGGGCAGCCCCTGCTAACCATGCATAGGGCCCCCCACGGCATGGCCGTGGGCCCAGGCGACGCCCGGAAAGCTGTGATTGAGGTAAACCTGCACATAAAAGATACAAAATTTTAGAAATGAAGAATAGATAGTGCAAGGTTCTCAATTCTACTGCTATAGCAAGTGGTTATGCGGGTTGTGATCCACAAGGAGGGACTGGGATGAAAGTATTAAGTAAGTTTCTCTTTTACTAAAACCGAGTTAAAGTCTTTTTTCTTTGCTTTTAGAAAGAAAAGAAAAGTGTTTATGTTGTTAGGTAGAAAAGGAGAGAAGAAGAAAGATGGTGTTGTTTTGATATGTTCGAAAGAAAGAAAAGAAGAACTAAGTTAAAGAAAAGAACTAAAAAGAGTTGGCAAAAAGTGTTGGTGTATAAATATGTATTTTAAATTAAGAAATAAAGAAATAAATTAAAAACAAAAGAATACTTACCTTTTGTTGGTTGATTACTTACCTTGATCTGGAGCGAAGGTTTACCTTGTGTTGGAGGTGATCAACGCATAACCCATAAGATCAGAGTCAATCTTAGTCTACATTACACATCAAGGTTTCGGCGAGCAAGCATTAAATGATACGAACTTATAGGAGGAATCCATCTTATGAGCAATCGGAGGCACTCGCAATGGCAAGGATTCTTCTGATGCTATAAGACTCACTTTGATGGTAATCACATTAAAAAAAATAAAGTGAAAGCAAGAAGAAGAAGAAAATCAAAAGTAAACTTTGATTTAACTTGAAAAACAATAAGAGAAAAGAAGAAGATTACACTGGTGTCACCCTCAATATAATTCTTCATCTCCTTCTCCCATGATCTCTCCTCTCGTCTAAGTTTACAAAATAAAAAGAAAATTACATAAAGAAAAACAAAAACCTAAGTTAAACTACAAGCCCAAGCCTAGCCTATACTCTCTGCTGAAGTGGGGCTCATTTTTCATCGAAATGTGTAGTATTTATAGGCAAAATGGAATAGGGAAGAGAGTCTGAAGATAGGGGAGCAAATGCTCCCTTGATCTTACTAGATTGCTGCAAAATACAGCTTGAGCCATGTTTCCACAGCCTGGGTGTGGCTAGGAGGCCACACCCGTGGAGCGTAGCCCAACGATTTTCTGTAGGCTCCGTTTATCTAATTGGTTTCTTCGTTTTGGTTCTAGATTTGTCGATATCGCTGTTGATCTTTAACTAACCGAAATGGATTCATAAAATTCTGAATTTAACTGGTTTTTGTTTGGTGTTCTCTCTAATTTGCTTTGATTTTTAACTGAACATTTGCCTTAATTCTTGATTTTGATTTAATCTGAATTTAAATGGGCTTTTTGGGCTCGTTTTCTCTTCCATCTCCTTTAGTAAAGGCCTGGACAAATTTAGATAAAAATAATATTAAAAAATAGAGTTTATAATAAAATAAATATGAGAATGTGATGATAAATATGCAATATCAGTGACCAGTCACACCCCTATGCCAGTCTTTTGCTCATCCTCGAGCAAAACAAATAAAAAGTAAACCAGAGCTAACCTAGTCTAGCTCACTTTCGTAGGAATCACGGTTGGACTTAGCATATGCAACAAGCCGTTAAACCTCTAGGTTACCGCTAGAGGACGCGTTATGTCTCGTGAGGGATTTCAGTGGATTACACCCACAAAATCCAAAAAGAAAGAGAAATAAAGTGTTAGTATTTTCGAAAAAGCATTCTGAAAAAGAGAGAATATTTGAAGTATTTTCATAAAAATTCAAGTAATCTATAAGTTACAGGAAAATCGAACTTTTCATTTCTAAACTTAGTCTTTATTCAAAAACTTATTATCAATTAAGGTAAGAAGTCGAACTGTATTTCTCATTTAGTCTATTATTTTACCCTTAGTCATATGCACCTTCATGACCGTAAAATTTTGACTCGAGGTTCTCCAACTCTACCTTTTATGCCTTATTTTTATAAAATTTTAGTGGTAATATCTCTTAATTCTATTAGGCTTTCTAATTCGCTTATGTAACGAGCCTTAGAACGGTGACCCTAAACCAGACGGTCTTAGAGCACCAGGTGAGAAAATACCCCAAGGACTCAGGACTCGAGCAAATAAGGCCACAAAACTAAGGATTTTATTTATTATATGGATCACTTTTAGGCGGGAATACTTATGCTTTATGAGTCACTGTCGGATCTATAAACATGGTAACACAAATACTAAAGAAGAGATGAATAGTGTTTATAAACTTAATAAAAATAAATTACTTGCAGGAAAGAAAAATACACAAAATAAATCTCAAAAAAAATGCAAACGCAAACACGAGAGATTTTATCCTGGTTCGGTCCTCGTGACCTACGTCCAGTCCCCAAGTAACCCGCTTGAAATTTTTCTTATCCTGATTTTGATACACTCTAAATTCAACACCTTATACACCACTTGACAAAACACTCTTTGTCAAATCTGTACAACTCTTCTCTACACCAAGAAGACAACAACTCTTTGAATGATTACAATGTATCCTATAAGCCTTGAAACTTGTACGTGATTGTGAACAAGGTATCTTATAGGAGAACTCTGAGAATTCTTCACAAAAGAATTGAAATTGAGTGAAGAACAGAAGGTAGAAACTATTCTGAAAAATAGAATTTCCAACAGAGTTTTTAGACAGAAAACTTATGATTTTAATTGGTGATTACATCCAAAGACAACATCCCTATTTATACGTGAAATCAATGGTCAGTTACAGAAGTTACCAAATTCAATTTGAAAATTAGAACGTTAGAGAAAACACCAGAAATCAAAACTGAATAACAGTTAGAAACTGTAGTTAGTCGACTAGGATATGAGAGTAGTCGACTACTATAAAAAGTTTTGCCTGGGCAAGTTGATTGAGATCTTACCTGCACAAAAGAATATAGAATTTCAGAACTTTTAAAATAATAGTGCAAGGTGCTCAATTCTACCGCTATAGTAAGTGGCTATGTGGGTTGTGATCCACAAGGAGGGACTAGCGATGGAAGCTTTTTAGTAAGTTCTCTTTTATGCTACAAAGAATGATTAAAGTTCTTCTTTTAATTCTTTAAAAGAAAAGAGAAAAATAGAGTTACAGTTAAGTTAGAAAGAAAGTGGTAGATCGAGAAGGTGGAAAAAATGAAAGTGGATACGTACAAAGAAATTGAAAAAGATTAAATTTTTTTGAAAGATTGTTGTGTTGATAATTTATACTAAAATTATAAGAAAAGAAACTAAAACCTAAAAAAAAAATATCTTACCTCTTCGGCGCCTGCTTGGTTTTGACCCGTATCGACGATGTACCTTTACTTGAAGGCGAGCGAAGTATGACAAATAGGATCTTGGCCATTCCCGTATTAAACTATGAATTGAAGGGGCAAGCTACACTATCATAGAAATGGATATCCATCACCATAAGCCATCAATGGCACTTGCAAGGGTAAGACAACTTTGAGGCTATCGGTTTCATTTGGATCCACAAACACTGCAGAGGGAAGTAAAAGAAAACAAGAGTAAAGAAGAAAAAAAACTTCAATTCGATTCAAATAACAATGGAAGAAAAGATCACTTACACCGGTGTTACCTTTAGTACAAGCTTGCTCTCATTCCTCCATGAAAGTATCCTCTCCTCTCAGTTACATAAAGAGAATAAAAATTACATGAAAGAAAATAAAAAAACCTAAGTTACAAACTATAAATTAGCCTAAATTCTACTCTCTGCTTGGTCGTTCCACTTTTGCCTTTGAGATTGCAGATATTTATAGGAGAAATGCAGAGGTTAGAGGAGTATGAAGATAGGAAAAGCTGGATATTTCTGAATTTGAATCCTCCCCTTATCTCCAAACTTGATTTGATATTCAATTCTGATCTACATCTTGTTGGTATGTTGTTTGCTGAATATGACTTATTAAATGATAGAATTCGAAATAGTAATCAACTTAAGTTTTTTATCCCTTTAAGTCTTCTTTCTGGATCATCTTAAGTTACTATATTTGAAATTCTGTAGCGAAAGTTATGATTCAAATAGTAAAACGTATCCAATCAGAATCTGAGTCAAATTTGCTTCATCTCATCCGTTGATCTTCTCTCTATCCATTTATCCCCTTGGATTTGGACTCTGTATTTGATGTTATCCTCCGTTGATCTTTAGTTTTAACCACTTGATTCACCAAAAACTGGATTTAACCAACTGGATTTGAGATCATCTTCCTCTAACAAAATAGATCTAGTTAAATCTGAATTTAACTGATATTTATTTGATTTTATCCTCTTTCTCCCCAATATTATCTTCTGCAAAATAGACATTTATGATAAAGAATTTAACAGATTTATTACATGATAAATGTGAAAATGTAATAAAAAAATAATGAAATAAATGTGTGCAATCACACCCCCACACCTATATTTTGCTCGTCCTCGAGCAAAATAACAAAACTAAACCAAAGATTATTAGATCACTTTCATAGGTCACGCGATTGCACTGAGCATGTGCAACAAGCCGTTAAACCTCTAGGTTTCCCCTAGAGGATGAGTTTTGTCTCGTGAGGGTTTTCAGTGGATTACACCCATAAAATCCATAAAGAAAGAGAAACAAAGAGTTAATATTTTCGAAAAGCATTTTGAAAGAGAAAAATATCTGAAGTATTATTGTAAGAGTACAAGTAATCTATAAGTTATAGGAAAATTGAACTTTGCATTTCTAAACTTAGTCTCTATTCAAAAATTTGTTATCAATCAAAGTGAGGAGTCAAATTGTACTTCTCATCTAGTCTATTATTTTACCCTAAGTTATATGCACCTTCGTGACCGTGAAATTTTGACTAAGGGTTCTTTAACTCTAACTCTTATGCCTTATTTATTTATTATTATTATTTTTTATTTTTGGTGATATTATTCCTTAGTTCTATTAGGCTTTCTAATCTGTCCATGTAACGAGCGTTTAATCTGTGACTCCCAAATCAAACGGTCTTAGGGCACCGGGTGAGAAAACACCCTAATGACTTAAGAACTCAAGCAAATAAGGCCACAAAACTAAGGATTTTATTATATGCACCGCTTTTAGGCGTGAATACTTATTCTTTATGAGGCACAAATACCCAGCTTAATCAGAGGATTTTTATTTTTCTTTTTCTTTTTCTCTTCTTTTTCTCTTTTTTTATTATGAGGCATAAGAATCATTGTTTCTGAACCCTAAAGTGTATAAAGTATGCATATCGTCAAGATAAAAATCAAGACTAAATTACTTTCACAAATTTTCTTCCTAACCTTAGAAATCAAACAAATAATCTTGTTTTGACCAAGTATAAGAAATCCTAATTATGATTATCTTATTCCTTAAAATTGACCAATTTCTTACAAAAAATGTCAAAATATTGTTTCTATTTTTAAAAAGTTTTTAAAAGTAAAGAAAATGTTAAATATTTTTAAAATAAAAAGAAAACTTAAGTTATGTTAGAGCCCTCCCCCACACATATCTCATGCATTATCCTCAATGTATGAATTAATGCATAGATGCATGAAAAAGAAGAAAGGGAAGGAAAATATTACCTTAAGGTGGTAGTTCCGGTGGTGGTCTGAGTGGGTCAAGCGTTGCTACCCAATCAAGATAATGTGGTGATTCATGAAACCCACCTTTATTGACCTCTTTTCTATTTGCATATGTACAGTCCCAAGTACGAATAGGATCATGAAAGATCCTATCATGAAACTTACTTCCTTTACATGACCAGTCTTGGAAAATCATCACAGAGTCATCATGGTCTATACCTATGTCCAACAAAAGAATGTGACTTCGTGGAATGGTTGACTTGGACTCAAGAATGATAGGTTCAAGAAGCAATATTAACTCAGAAAAATCAACTTTAGGTTCAAGATTTAGTTTTGGTTCAAGCGTTGAGTCTAAGTCTAAGAATTGATATTCACATTCTTTTCCCATCAATGGAATATGACTATCCAAAATTGGTGATTCAATTTCTAAATATATGGGTACGAGAATAAATGTTGGCTCGAAAAATTGGTCCAAATTGGTTAAGAATACCGGAGTCAACATAGATTCGAAGATGAAAACTGAATCACAAAGTTGCGGATCGGGTTCACATTCATGATCAAGTTTAATCTCATTAAAATGAAAACTTGCCAATTCGTCAATGAGTTAATATTGGTCAAGTTCAAGGCTTTGTGGTGAAACTGAATTTTGGTCAAAGTTTTCAAAATACCATCATTCTTGGTTTTCATCAATATAGCTTGAAGTGTTGAGAATAGTCAAAAATTGAATAGGGAGAGTTTCCTTATTGCTACGCATGTTCTCCAATCTACTAATTCTTGCTTCTATTATATCGAGTGGATCATTTTGGCATTGAATTATGGTTTCCATACTCTTTTCTAAGTTGGCATGTTCTCCTTGAAAAATAGAGTAAGGATCTGTGACTTGAAAATTTTGACGAGATTTTGAGTCTTCTAAAATTTGAATTCGACGCTCAAGCTCATCAAGGCTTCCATCCTCTTTTCCCAGTCAATTGATTCTTCTAATGGTTGTTCGGGAGGAGTATATGAAGCTGGATGTTGGTAGGGTAGTTGACAATATGACTCGGGGGAGTTGTATCCCCATTGGCTCTATAAAGAGTAGTGATGATTATTCCAGTCTTGTTCATAGTATTGGGACTGGGGCATATAATGATTCGGATAAGACCAATCTGGCACATTAGGTTGATTAAAGTTATGATATGCTGAGTTGGTAACATCTGAAAAAGAGGTCGAGGTGTAACATGGATAACCATTAAAATTAGAAAAATTATTGTTATAAGTCATATCACACAAGAAAAATCAAACACAAACAAAGATTAATAAACAAATAAGAAAACAAATAAAAAAAAATCTAAGCTAAGTTAGGGTAAACTTTAGACCTAGATGACTCCTAACTGATTAGACTGTCCACAGGGGGGTATATTGCTGAATCTGACCACAAGTTAATCGGCCAGGTAGGGGGAAGATTGATGGGAGGTATCCGTGCTTAAAGTAACGGGCCTAATTATACCAAACCACCAGCCTTCGGGGTTTCGCCCCTCAATCTCCAACCTTAGACGCCGATTTAGCAAGAGTCAAATTCAAATCAACTTCCCCCTTAGGTCAGTCTCCTATATGAGTCAGAGATGCCCCTAGGACCAACGTCTACTTAATTTTAGTTAGGCTTGGGTTAGTGCGTGCTTGGAGATGGTTTGTGGGCTAAGGAAGGGTAATGACTTTCCCACCTTATCTTATTTATAGGACAAGCACTTAAGATTTATTGTGCAAAGTGTGCAAGTATATAGAAAAAAGTAACACTAAAGCAATATTTCATACAGGAATGAACCTTATACTAAATGCTATGCACACATACCTTGGCTCTAGCACTCTTCAACAGTAAATAGAAAATGTAAACGAATTAGACACGTGCCTAAATGCAAGTCTAAGCTGTTTTTAGCATTTAACAAACATATTTTTACTGTTGAGGTTAGAAAGTATATACAATGAGACAAACATGAACATAAATAGCCACAGAATTTCAGCTTGCAATTCAGCCAACCTGTAAAAATACAGGTTAGTACACTCATGAGGGCCTGTTTGGTTGTCGTAACTGGCCGTAATTCGTAGTTGTAATTGGTAAAGTCTTTTACAATTGTAAATGAGTTACATGTAATTAAATTTTACGGTGTTTGGTTGGTAATATAAAATTGTAAAGTGGGAAAGTGTATTGTACTTTACGGTGTTTGGTTGTCGTAATGTATAAGTCGTAAGTGAAAAAGTTGACCACAAAATTAACTATTTGGTGATTTTAAAAGTTTTAATACTGCAAATAAATATTAAAAAAGTTAAATATTAAAATTTTTTAATATTAATATCAAAAAATATTACAAATTTGTATGACCACAAAATTAACTGTAACTGGGCTGTAAGTGAGTGGTAACTGGGTTGTAAGTGAGTGTTAGTTGAGTTACGTAAGTCTTTTACGAATTACGGTCCAAACAAACGCCGTAGTTGTAACTGGATAGTAAGTCATTTACGAATTACGGAGTTTTACGCGAAACAAACGGCCCCTCAGATTGCCACTGGAATGTGGCAAATCTGAGGGTTTTTGAGCTCTGCTTTCTTGAGCAGAGTCCAGGGCCACTTATATGTCCACTGTAGCAAAAAATTTTCTTGTTGTTGAACCTGTACACCAAGAACAAAGAAAAAAGTTAACCAAAATGTAACTTAAAAAGAGGATTACTTACCGTCCCTCCCCGACAACGGTGCCAAAATTTGATTGAGGTCTTACCTGCACAAAAGAATAAAGAATTTCAGAAATACAAAATAGATGTGCAAGGTACTCAATGCTACCGCAATAGCAAGTGGCTATGCGGGTCATGATCCATAAGGAGGGACTAGTGATGGAAGCTTTTTAGTAAGTTCTCTTTTAGGTTACAGAAAATGGTTAAATTTCTTTTTTTAATTCTTTAAAAGAAAAGAGAAAAATGTAGTTACAGTTAAGTTAGAAAGAAAGTGGTAGATTGAGAAGGTGAAGAAAATGAAAGTGGATATGTACAAAGAAATTGAAAAAGATTAAATTTTTTTGGAAGATCGTGATGTTGATAATTTACACTAAAATTAAAAGAAAAAAAAAATAAAACCTAAAAAAAATTACTTACCTCTTCGGCGCCTGCTTACCTTTGACCCGTGTTGATGATGTACCTTTGCTTGAAGGCGAGCGAAGTATGATAAATAGGATCTTGATCATTCCCGTATTACACTATGAATTGAAGGGGCAAGCTACACTACCATAGAAATGGATATCATTACCATAAGCCATCAACGGCACTTGCAAGGGCAAGGTAACTTCGAGGCTATCGGTTTCATTTGGATCCACAAACACAGAAGAGTGAAGTAAACGAAAACAAGAGTAAAGAAGAAAAAGAAACTTCGATTTGATTCAAATAACAATGGAAGAAAAGATCAATTACACCGGTGTCATCTTCAGTACAAGCTTGCTCTCATTCCTCCATAAAAGTATCCTCTCCTCTCAGTTACATAAAGAAAATAAAAATTACATGAAAGAACATAAAAAACCTAAGTTACAAACTACAAATTAGCCTAAATTCTACTCTCTGCTTGGTTGTTCCACTTTTGTCTTTGAGATTGCAGGTATTTATAAGAGAAATGTAGAGGTTAGAGGAGTATGAAGATAGGGAAAGCTGGATATTTCTGAATTTGAATCCTCCACTTATCTCCAAACTTGATTTGATATTCAGTTCTGATCTGCATTTTGTTAGCGTGTTGATTGCTGAATATGACTAATCAAAGTACAGAATTCGAAATAGTGATCAACTTAAGTGTTGTAGCCCTTTAAGTCTTCTTTCTGGATAATCTTGAATCATTAGATTTGAAATTCAGTAGCGAAAGTTATGATTCAAATACTAAAACGTGTCCAATCAGAATCTGAGTCAAATTTGTTTCATCTTATCCGTTGATCTTTCCTCTATCCATTTATCCCTTTGGATTTGGACTTTATATTTGATGTTATCCTCGGTTGATCTTTAGCTTTAACCACTTGATTCACCAAAAATTGAATTTAACTAACTGGATTTAAGATCATCCTTCTCTAACCAAATAGATCTAGTTAAATCTGAGTTTAACTGATATTTATTTGATTTTATCCTCTTTCTCCTCATGATTATCTTCTACAAAATAGACATTTAAGATAAGAAATTTAGCAGATTTATTACATGATAAATATGAAAATGTAATAAAGAATAATGTAATAAATATGTGCAATCATTAGTCGACTAGCCTAAGTATCAAGTCGACTATAGAAGGCTGACACAGAATGATAAATCTCTGAAAATTAAACTTAGTCGACTAGATATAAGGGTTAGTTGACTAATATTGATTACAGTCAACAAACAGTGAATTGATATTTTTTTGTGAAGAGACTTAGTCGGCTATATGACATAGCAAGTCAACTGTAGGATATGTTAGTCGACTATAAAAAGGGGTTTGTCGACTATAAGACTATTTTGTGAGTGTGATCAAGGCTTTCAACAATCTACTAAAAATACACAAAAATAGTAAATATCTTTGAATAATCTTGAGCAATTAGAACTCAACACTAGCTTTTGAGATAGAGCTCCACTGTATCTGCATCACAAATATTATCATCAAAATCTAAGTTCCAACATTCTCCTCTTTTTGATGATGACAAGCTGTATGAATAAAAACTCCCCCGACAGAAAAAACTCCCCCTGCAGAGAATAGGTTATAACAAATCTAGATAACAAGTATTCTTCCCCTGCAAAAAATATATCATGGTATACATATATGATACATTATATTTTGCATTATCAAGTGTTTTGAATAACTACTATCAAGTATCCACTTTTTCTTTATAATGTACCTATAAGATAAATATTTGAATGGTACCCATCATGACATAGTCAGAAAAAGATTAGTCTTTAGGAATCAAACCCAATTTGAATTTAGCTTTCATTTGTTAGCATAAACATAATTACAAGAATTACATATATCATGTATATATGATGCAATATAAGCATTTTTATCCACAATATTTAGATGTATAGTAATCCATATATATTTATTCCTAATTCTTTTTGAAATAGTATCAGTATTTATTTTCACAAAAAATTTTCATGGATTATGATAAAAATGTGTAGATTTTCTAACATTATTTTATGAAAAATTCAAGACCAATATGTGTAGGTTTTTCAAACTTATCTTTTGAAAATCTAAGACCAAAATGATTATTTGACATTTTTTGATAAGATAAGAAAATCCAAGACCAACATGTGTAGGTTTTTCAAACTTATCTTTTGAAAATCCAAGACCAAAATGATTATTTGGCATTTTTTGATAAGACAAAAATTTATTTAAATTTTCTTTTCCTTTATTAAATTTTGTCACATTTTTCAAAATTTCTTCATATTTAAATTTGAAACTTGTCATTTCTTTATCTAAAATAGAAATTTTAGAATTTAGAGAGAGAGTTTCTTTTTTAAGCAAAATATTCTCTTTTAAGAAATTTTCATTATCTTTTTTAAAAGATGAAATAACTTTTTCAAAGTCAACTTTTTGAGAATTTAAGGAAGACATTTGAGAAATATAAAGTGAATTTTTTTTGTTAAGTCTTTCATTTTTCTTTGTTAAAACTTTCAATTTTTTATTCTTGAGATCATCATATAAGTCATTAAATGCATCCAATAATTCAGTATATTCTTGTACATCATCTTCTTATGCCATAAAACAGATATTGGCAGTTTCAGTGTCTTCTTCATCAGATGAAGATTAATCACTATTTTCCCCTATTGTCTGATAATCTTTCATCTTTTTGTTGAATTTGTTGAACTTGAAGTTTCCTTTGTATTTTTGCAATAAGCAATCCTTCTTTATGTGACCTAGTTTATTATAATTATAACAAATAGGATTAAACTTAACTTGTTTCAAGAACTTTCTGAATTTTTTTGATAGCATTTCCATCTCCTCTTCATCATCATCTAAATTGTCCATATCTGAGGATGTATGGAAGGCAAGTACTTTCTTTTTGGATTGAAGTTGTTGTTCATCCTTCTTCCTATCTTCAAGTTGAACTTCATATGTCATTAAATTACCAATAAGGTTTTCTAATGACATTGTTGAAAGATCATTTACTTCATCTATTGCAGTGCTTTTCTTCTCCCAATATGATGTGAGTGCACGAAGAATCTTTCTAACTTTTTCAACTTGAGTGTATTCCTTTCCAAGGGCTACTAAGGAATTTATAATGTCGGTGAATCTTGTTACCATTTCTGTAATGGTTTCATTCTCCTTCATTTTGAAGAGTTCAAACATATGAACAAGAACAGACATTTTAGATTCTTTAACTTTATTTATACTTTCATGTGTTACCTGTAAAATCTGCCATATTTGATTTGTAGATGTGGTCGTTGACACTCGATTGAATTCTTCTTTGTTCAAGGCATAGAAAAGCGCATTCATTGCTTTGGTATCAAGATTTATATACTTTTTTTGTTCTTCACTCTACGCATTATAATTGGTGGTCGGCTTGGTGTATGGTGCTTCTATTATGTTCTATAGTTCATAGTTGAGTGATCACAAGTAGATCTTCATTCTATACTTTCAGTAGTTGTAGTTTGATCCATCAAATAATGGTGGACGTTGTGCAGAATGTCCTTTTTTAAATAGTGATAAAGAAAATTCTTTTGCCATCCTTGAACGCTGCAACTTGGCTCTGATACCAAATGTAGGATCTATAAATAAGGCAACACAAATACTAAAGAAGAGATGAATAGTGTTTATAAACTTAATAAAAATAAACTACTTGCAAGAGGAAAATGCACAAAATAAATTTAGAAAAATGTAAACGCAAACACGAGAGATTTTATCCTAATTCAATCCTCGTGACCTAAGTCCAGTTCCTAAGCAACCCACTTGAGATTTTTCTTATCCTGATTTTGATACACCTCAAAATCAACACCTTGTACACCACTTGACAAAACAACATTTTCCAAATCTGTACAACTCTTCTCTACACCAAGAAGACACTAACTCTTTGAATGATTACAATGTATCGTGTAAGCCTTGAAACTTATACGTGATTGTGAATAAGGTATCTTATAGGAGAACTCTCAGAATTCTTCACAAAAGAATTAGAATTGAGTGAAGAACAGAGAGTAGAAATTAGTTTTCTGAAAAACAGAATTTTCAATAGAGTTTTTTAATAGAAAACTTATGATTTTAATTGGTGATTACATCCAATGACACATCCCAATTTATAGGTGAAATTAATGGTCAGTTAGGGAAGTTATCAATTCAAATTTGAGAATCAGAACGTTAGAGAAAATACCAGAAAATCAAAACTGAATAAACGTTAGAAATTGTAGTTAGTCGACTAGGATATGAGAGTAGTCGACTACTATAAGAAGTTTTGCCTGGGTTAGTCGACTTGCCTAACTATCAAGTCAACTATAGAAAGTTGAGACAAAATGATAAGTCTCTGAAAACTAAACTTAGTCAACTAGATATAAAGGTTAGTCGACTAATATTAGTTACAGTCAACAAACAGAGAATTGATATTTTTTTTAAAAGAGACTTAGTTTGACTATATAACATAGCAAGTCGACTATAGGATATGTTAGTCGATTGTAGAAAGGGTTAGTCAACTATAAGACTATTTTGTGTGTGATCAAGCCTTTTAACAATCTACTAAAAATACATAAAAATAGTAAATATTCTTGAATAATCTTGAGCAATTAGAACTCAGCACTAGCTTTTGAGATAGAACTCCAATGTATCTGCATCACAAATGTTATCATCAAAATATAAGTTCTAATAGGTACAAATACCCTGTTTAATCAGAGGATTTTTGATATATATATATATTCTCTCTGTTTTTTTCTTCTTTTATATAAGGCATAAAAATCTTTATTTTGAATCCTAAGTGTGTAAGTGTAAAAAGTATGCATATAAGGTAAAAATCATGACTAAATTAATTTTCAATATTTTTCCTAACCCTAGAAATCAAACAAAATCTTATTTTGACCAAGTATAAGAAATCCTAATTAAGATTCTCTTATTCCTTAAAATTAGCTTAATTTCTTACAAAAAATAGGTCAAAATATTGTTTCTCTTTTCAAAAATTTTTTTTAAAAGCAAAGAAAATATTATATTTTTTATATAAATTAAAAGAAAAATCTATGTTATGTTAGAACCCTCCTCCACACCAATCTCATGCATTGTCCTCAATGTATGAATGAATGCATATATGCATGAAAAAGAAGAAAGGGAAGAAAAATTTTACCTGAAGGTGGTGTCTCCGGTGGTGGTCAGATTGGGCCAAGCGCTGCTGCCCAATCTAAATATTGTGGATTATCATGAAACCCACCTTCGATGACCTCTTCCTATTTTCAGAGTTACAATCCCCAAGTGAATAGGATCATGCAAGACCCTCACATTAAAATCATTGCAATTATATGACCAATCTTGGAATATCATCATGGAGTCATTATGGTCTACACCTTGGTCCAATAATAGAATGTAAATGGTTGAGTTGAGCTCAAGAATGAAAGGTTTGGGAACTAATACTAATTCGAGAAAATCAAGTTTAGATTTTGAGAGTCGATTTAACCTGCAACAGAAAATACAGAATTTCAGAAATGAAGAATAAAAGTGTAAGGTTCTCAATTCTACTGCGAAAGCAAGTGGCTATGTGGGTCGTGATTCACAAGGGGAGAGACTTGCGATGGAAGCGTGTTATAAGTTCTCTTTTAGTTCACTTAAAATGGTTAAAAGTTCTTCTTTGTTTTTATAAAAAAGAAAATGAAACTATATTAATTTAAAGAAAGTGGAAAATAGAAGATAATGGTGATTGTTGGTGTTTTAAAAACTAAGTTGAAAAGAAATAAAAAAGAGTAATGAAAGAGTTATTGATATGTGTGTTCTACACTAAATAATTAAAAGAAAGAAGAAAACCTAAAAGTACTTACTTACCTTTTTCAGTTGATGACTTACCTTGGATCCATTTCAACGATTTACCTCAGCTTGAAGGCAATCAAAGTATGGCGTATAGAATCTTCTCCATTCTCTTTCTAAACTATAAAATAAAGGAGCAAGCTAAACTAATTTAGAAACGGCTATCAATCAGTATAAGCCGTCAGTAGCACTTGCAAGGGCAAGGCTATTTTGAGACTATATAGGATTCTCTTGGATTATCATCAAAAGCAGAAAGAAGAAGAGTAAGAGAAGAAGAACATAAAAGCGTAATTTTAGATTCAATAAAGCAAAATTGGAAGAAAAGAAGATTACGTACATCGGTGTCACTTTCAGTATAAACTTTCTCTCATTCTCTCATGAAACTCTTCTCTCCTCTAATTTACATGAATAAATCAAAAAAATTACATGAAGAGGAAAAAACCCTAAACTAAACTAAGATAAAAACTTAGCCTAAAGTCTATCTCTTCTCAATCGTCTATTTTGGCCTTCAGAAAATCTTGTATTTATAGGTAAAATGGAATAAGAAAGGGAGTGAGAAGATAGGGTGAGCAAACGCTCCCCTTAACTTGATAACAGACCGCGTATCCATGGCCCACATCCAGGGAGCGGATCTCTCTGATCTCTTATTTCGTCCTTTTATCGAAACTAGTTTCTCCATTTTGGCTCTGGATTTGTCGATATCACTGTTGATCTTCAGCTAACCGAAATGGATTCATAAAAATTTAAATTTAATCGGTTTTCCTTTGGTGTTGTTTCTCTGATTTGCTCTAATCTTCAACTGAATATTTGCCGCAATCTTTGATTTTAATTTAATTTGAATTTCAGTGGGCTTTTGGGCTCGTTTTCCTTCCATCTCCTTTAGTAAAGGCCTGCACAAATTTAGACAAAAATAATATTACAAAACCAAGTTTATTATAAAATAAATATGAGAATGTGATGATAAATATGCAATATCAGTGACCAATCACACCCCCATACTTATCATTTGCTCGTCCTTGAGTAAAAAAAAAACAAAAGTAAAATAGAGATAACTTAATCTAACTCACTTTCGTAGGAATTCGGTTGCACTTATCATGTACAACAAGCCGTTAAAACTCTAAGTTACCCCTAAAGGACGAGTTTTGTCTCATGAGGATTTTCAGTAGATTACACCCACAAATTCCATAAAGAAAGACAAACGAAGTGTTAGTATTTTTGAAAAAGCATTATGAAAAAGAGAGAAAATATTTGAAGTATTTTTATAAAAATTCAAGTAATCTGTAAGTTATAGGAAAATTGAACTTTTCATTTCTAAACTTAGTCTCAGTTCTAAAACTTGTTATCAATTAAGATAAGGAGTCAAATTGTATTTCTCATTTAATCTAATATTTTACCCCAAGTTATATACACTTTCGTGACGGTGAAATTTTGACTCGAAATTCTTCAACTCTAACTCTTGTGCCTTATTTTTATAAATTTTTGGTGGTAATATCATTTAGTTCTATTAGACTTTCTAATTCGCCCATGTAACGAGGCTTAGATCGGTGACCCACACCAGACGGTCTTAGGGCACCTGGTGAGAAAACACCCGAATGACTTAAGGACTCAAGAAAACAAGTCAACAAAATTAAGAATTTTATTTATTATATGGACCACTTTTAAGCGTGAATACTTATGCTTTATGAGGCACAAATACCCAGCTTAATCAGAGGATTTTTGATATATATATTCTTTTTTCTTCTTTTTTTTTTTATAAAGAATAATAATCTTTATTTTTGAACACTAAATGTGTAAGTGTATAAAGTATGTATATGTCATCAAGTTAAAAATTAAAACTAAATTACTTTTCTAATTTTTCTTTCTAACCCTAGAAATCAAACAAATAATCTTATTTTGACCAAGTATAAAAAATCCTAATTATGATTCTCTTATTCCGTAAATTAACTCAATTTCTTACAAAAAATATGTCAAAATATTGTTTCTCTTTTTAAAAAGTTTTTAAAAGCAAAGAAAACGTTAATTTTTTTATAAATTAAAAGAAAAACCTATGTTATGTTAGAACCCTCCCCACACCTATCTCATGCATTGTCCTCAATGTATGAATGAATTCATAAATGAATGAAAAAGAAAAAGGGGAAGAAAAATATTACCTCAAGGTGGTGGTCGGATTGGGCCAAGCGTTACTGCCTAATCTAAATATTGTGGATTATCATGGAACCCACCTTCGATAACCTCTTTCTTACCTCTTTCTTATTTATAAAGTTACAAACCCCAAGTGAATAGGATCATGCAAGACCCTAATATTAAAAGCATCCCGATTATATGACCAATCTTGGAATATCATCTCGGAGTCAATATGGTCTATACGTTGGTCCAACAATAGAATGTAACTTTGTGGAATGGTTGACTTGGGCTCAAGATTCAAAGGTTCAGGAACCAATACTAACTCGAAAAAAATCAAGTTTAGGTTCGAGAGCCAGTTTTGATCAATAGTCGGTTCCAAATCAAAGAATTTAAATTCACATTCATTTTCCATCAATGGAATGTGACTATCTAAAATAAGTGATTCAATTTAAAGATCTATAGGCACGGAAATCAATGTTTGCTTAGGAAGTGGTCCAAATTAGGTAAGGATACCAGAATCAATATAAATTCAAAGTTTAGAATTAAATCACAAAGTTGAGGATCATGGTCACATTTACATTCAAGTTCAAACTCATTGAATGAAAAACTTATCACTTTGTCAAAAATTTAAAATTGGTTAAGGTCTCCAAGACACCATGATTCTTGGTTCCTATCAAGATGGTTGGGGCAATCAGGAATGGTCAAAAATGTGTTAGGTAGAGTTTTCTCATTCTTATCTTTAACTATGTTGATTAAACGACTCAGTTGTGTTTCTTGCCTATTGATAGGTTAGGTAAAATCATTTCAAGACTAAATCAGGTTTTTAATACTCATTTCTAAGTCAATAGGTTCTTCTTATTGTGGGACTTGAAAAATGGAGTAAAGATCTTGGATTTGAGAATTTTGTGAGATACTTGAGTCTGTTGAATTTGGAGATTTCAAGCACTTAAATATGGCTTTTCTACTCCTTTCTATATCAGATTCTTCTTTTATAGGTTGATCAGAAAAAGAAGTACATAAAGAAGATTGTTGGAAAGGTGGTTGATGATATGACTCAGGGAGTTATATCCCCACTGACTCTATGAAGAGTAGAGATGATTATTCCAGTCTTGTTCATAATATTAGGACTGAGGCATATGTTGATTCAGATAAAACCAATCCAGCATACTTGGATGGTTAAAGTTATGATATGTCAGGTTGGTAGTATTCGACTTGAAAGAGGTCAGGGTGTAATATGGATTACTATTAAAATTGAAAAAATTATTGTTATAATCCATTTTACACAAAACTAACAGATAAACAAACAAATAAAAAGAAAAAAATCTAACTTAAGTTAGGGTAAACCTTAGACTTAGACGACTCCTAACTGGTTAGATGTCCATGGGGGTATATTACAAAATCTGACCACAAGTTAATCAACCAGGTAGGGGTAAGACCAGTGAGAGATATCCGTACCTAAGCAACGGGCCTAATTTTATCAAATCACTATTCTTCGAGATTTCACCTCTTCAACCTTTGACACCGATTTGTCAAGAGTCAAATTCTAACAACTTTCTCCTTAGGTCAGTCTCCTATTGAGTCCGAGATGTCCTTAGGGCCAACGTCTACCCAGTTTTAAGCTAGGATAGGTTAGTGTGTAAGGAGATAGTTTGTGGGCTAAGGAAGCGTAATGACTTCCTGTAACGCCCCAATTCCGCAGGTACGGGGACGTTATGGCGACGTACATACGCAGGACGGAGATACCCTCACGTACGTATGTTAAGCCTCAGTGCAGGAAATAACCTCCATATATACATGAGTTCCAGCATGAAATAAGTACAAGAATACCTGCAGAAAGATGTTAGTGATCATAACAGATATGAAAACATGGATAAATAAGATAACAGAAATCATTTATAAGGATACCTATGAATGGTCTCGATGATGAGTCCTATGTGAATCCAATGAAATCTCTGACAAGTTGATATCTGGGATCTCCAACCTGGGCGCGCAAACCCAGGGTCGTCAGAAAGCGACCTAGTGAGTGGTAAAATGAAAGAGGCAATAATATGTACTATAGTACTACAAGCACGATAATAATATATAATTCACGTTTATGTATCGATGATACCATATAATAGAAATATAATAATCAGTAGAAAGATAAAAATGTCATATTTTAATATCATGTTATCAACGGGTCATGTCTACAGTAATATCCAGTTTTATATAATACATACTGTTATATAGTGATGACGTGATGGAAATGAACATGCAGATGCGCAGTATGCAACATAACCATACTATTGTGTTGTGCATATACAGTAATGAAGTCTGCAACGTATACATAAAGCAGAATATATGCAATGTAGAGTATACATATACATAGTGTGTTACCACATGGAATGTAACAAATATCAAGAAGTGTAATAAGGTATACAGGTGACTTGATCGTGGAGAACATATCAGGAATAGTAACAAATATAAAAGGGACAATAATATACATGAGTCGAGCATGTCGTGTGATTTATACAATAATAACAATCAGTACCACCTGGTATTTTAATCAATCTCTTTCAGTGTCTCATACCACTGGCAGTTCATATTGGAGCCCGCACTCCAGTCGAACCCATCCGGACATGACATACGGGTTCCATTATCCAAACGAGAGAGTGATCAAATAACAAGTATTCCGGACGTCACTATTATTTATATCATTTTATTATGTTCATTGGAAACCCAATGGCCAAGGAGCTCTAGTCAGGTGGATGTATCCCGTGCATACCCGAGACAACGGCTTTAAATGAACCCCTGGCTGCTGAGACCAGGGCTACTCGCTAGGGCAGGAGAAAGAAACAATACAATACAAATGGTAGCCAGCCCTACCACGTCCCCTGCGGTGGGACTAACAATGGATCTAGACATCCACCCGACAAGACCTAGTCAACCGTCAAGTCTCCCCCATACCCAAATTCTCTTTATTATCTTTCACTATACAGTATATCAGGAACAAGTATAGGACATGGTACATGTAACACGATAACATGATATGAGCTCTGTTGATAGCATGAAATAAGATAACGGGAAACGAGAAACAATTGATGTAAGATTTTAGAGGTGGCCCCCGTGGCTTGGATCCACGTGGCACTTAGTTCCGCACATCGCATATCAACAGCTCACGTATTCAGTAATGAGAATGTCAATATCAGAACGGGAAATAATCATGTAACGAGAATACAGAACGGATTACTCATGTAACAATAAGTCATGTTATAACGGGAATACAAGAATATCCATGAGCAGTAATATAATCCATGATCCATGTAACAGGAATACATAGACAATCAATGCATGTAGACCGGTGTGTCTATATAACAGTGGTGTAAGAACATGAAGTAACTGTGCACAGAGTATCCATGTAGCGGTATCCAGTGTAATAGCATCTCAGTGTATCAGTGGCTCACGAACATGCAGTAATAATATCATGAATCTCAATATCTATGTAAGAGTGAGACATGTACATGGAACATCATGAAATAATGGTATCTAGTGCGTTCAGTGCATTAGAATGTCCGTGGGACGGTGATACTAGCACATGAAATATCAGTGTCGCGTATCCATGGAACAGTGGTCATGAACATGAAATGATAGTGTCCTGAGTAGTGTATAAGAGGTTGACATGCAATACTGTGTCGAGTGCATCGGTGGGTCTGTAATGGTGACAGTGTCATAGTGACAATATACATGTAGCAGTAACGAAGTGACAATGTCTAGTGAATTAGTGTATCTATGTACCGGTGGGACATAGTATTGCGTGTAAGAGGATCTGTGTAACGGTGATACATGTACATGAGATAACGGTGTCCCGTGTGATAGGATATCCAAGTCATGGTGTGAACACTAATGTTAGCGTCTGGGGTAATAGCATCTACTCGAGTGTCAACTACTGCTAATAAGAATAACGATTCCTATATTCTGACTACGGTAGGTGCCACCAAATTACTATATATACATAATTATCTATTTTAATTATCAATTTATTGGCTACTTGTGACAATTGTTCACTTCTGGATCTCGATAACTAAACAATCATCCATATATATATATATATATATATATATATATATATATATATATATATATATATATATATATATATATATCCCTACATTTATAATAAATCAGGTAAGAAAATAAATTATGATAACAATCATGTATGATTTCATTATATTTTAATAACAATCATGTATGGTTTAATTATAGGGATTTACCAACAATTACATTTTATTAAATAATAATAATAATGATTTCTGATAATCAAGTTTTATTAAATAAGGCAACCAATCAAGGTCACTAAACATGATAAAATATAATTCATAAAAGAAAAATACTCACAAACTAGCAATGGAAAGGTAGCTCTCTTTCCCACGATCGCAACAGTTCCAGAATCGTCCAAATCGGAGTCCGGGTGCTCCAGATATCGCCCGAACGCTAAAAGTAATAGAAATGGGTTAAATATGTAATAAAAATATCTAAAATGCAATTAATAAGAATTAGCAGGGGATTATCTTTAATATTACCTTTATTGGGTTTTGGATGCGGGTTTGGGCTCTTAACGGGTCGGGTTTGGATCCAATACCCAAACCCGTAACTTAAGTATAATAGGTTATCAGGTTATTGGGTTTAATAGGTTTCAAAACCTACCCATAGCACTAACGAGTTCGGGTTCACACCCGAACCCGACAAAGACAGCAGAGCTGCTGCTGTCGCTCACCAGCTGGCCGCCGGCTGGCTGGCTGGCGGCGCCCTCCGCTGCCGTAGCCGGTCGTCGTCGGCGGCAAGGTGAGGTAGAAGAGGAAACGAGAAACAATTGATGTGGGATTCTAGAGGTGGGCCCCGTGGCTTGGATCCACGTGGCACTTAGTTCCGCACATCGCATATCAACAGCTCACGTATTCAGTAACGAGAATGATAATATCAGAACGGGAAATAATCATGTAACGAGAATACAGAACGGATTACTCATGTAACAATAAGTCATGTTATAACAGGAATACAAGAATATCCATGAGCAGTAATATAATTCATGATCCATGTAACAGGAATACATAGACAATCAATGCATGTAGACCGGTGTGTCTATATAACAGTGGTGTAAGAACATGAAGTAACTGTGCACAGAGTATCCATGTAGCGGTATCCAGTGTAATAGCATCTCAGTGTATCAGTGGCTCACGAACATGAAGTAATAATATCATGAATCTCAATATCTATGTAAGAGTGAGACATGTACATGGAACATCATGAAATAATGGTATCTAGTGCGTTCGGTGCATTAGAATGTCCGTGGGACGGTGATACTAGCACATGAAATATCAGTGTCGCGTATCCATGGAACAGTGGTCATGAACATGAAATGATAGTGTCCTGCGTAGTGTATAAGAGGTTGACATGCAATACTGTGTCGAGTGCATCGGTGGGTTTGTAATGGTGACAGTGTCATAGTGATAATATACATGTAGCAGTAACGAAGTGACAATGTCTAGTGAATTGGTGTATCTATGTACCAGTGGGACATAGTATTGCGTGTAAGAGGATCTGTGTAACGGTGATACATGTACATGAGATAACGGTGTCCCGTGTGACAGGATATCCAAGTCATGGTGTAAACACTAATGTTAGCGTCTGGGGTAATATTATCTACTCGAGTGTCAACTACTGCTAATAAGAATAACGATTCCTATATTCTGACTACGGTAGGTGCCACCAAATTATTATATATACATAATTATGTATTTTAATTATCAATTTATTGGCTACTTGTGACAATTGTTCACTACTGGATCTCGATAACTAAACAATCATCCATATATATATCCCTACATTTATAATAAATCAGGTAAGAAAATAAATTATGATAACAATCATGTATGATTTCATTATATTTTAATAACAATCATGCATGGTTTAATTATAGGGATTTACCAACAATTACATTTTATTAAATAATAATAATGATGATTTTTGATAATCAAGTTTTATTAAATAAGGCAACCAATCAAGGTCACTAAACATGATAAAATATAATTCATAAATGAAAAACACTCACAACCTAGTAATAGGAAGGTAGCTCTCTTTCCCACGATCGCAACGGTTCTAGAATCGTCCAAATCAGAGTCCGGGTGCTCCAGATATCGCCCGAACGCTAAAAGTAATAGAAATGGGTTAAATATGTAATAAAAATATCTAAAATGCAATTAATAAGAATTAGCAGGGGGTTATCTGTAATATTACCTTTACTGGGTTTTGGATGCAGGTTTGGGCTCTTAACGGGTAGGGTTTGGATCCAATACCCAAACCCGTAACTTAAGTATAATGGGTTATCAGGTTATTGGGTTTAATGGGTTTCAAAACCTACCCAATAGCACTAACGGGTTCGGGTTCACACCCGAACCCAACAAAGACAGCAGAGCTGCTGCTGTCGCTCACCAGCTGGCTGCCGGCTGGCTGGCCGGTGGCGCCCTCCGCGGCCGTAGTCGGTCGTTGTCGGCGGCAAGGTGAGGTAGAAAAGGAGTGAGAGAGATAGAGAGAGAGAGAGCAAGAGAGAGAGGTAGGGGACAGCGGGCATGGCCTCGCGGCTGCGCGACCACGGCGACGGCCAGCGGGCGACGGTCGACGGCACCGCAAAGCCGCCGAGGGCAGTCTGAGCACGCGTACAGAGCGGAAGAGAGAGGAGAGAGAGAGAGAGAGAGAGAGAGTTAGGGAGAAGAAGCTGAAGAAGAAGAAAAGAAGAAGGAAAAGAAAGGAAAAGAAAGAGGAGGGAAGGATTTGGTGGGCGGCGGCCGGTTGGGGTGTGGTGGCGCCTGGTCGGGGGTGCCGGCGACTTGGCCTAGCCACAGCAGCAGCGGCGACAGTTCAGACCCCCTCCCCAGGTTTGAACAGAAAAAGGGAGAGAGGGGAAAGAGAGAGAGAGAGAGACGATTAGAGAGAGATGGGTTAATTAAAAAAAGTAATTAGAGAGAGATAGTTGTTGAGGAAGAGAGAGAATAGATAAATAGAGAGGAGGAGAAGAGAAAGGCGGTTGGGTAAGGCGGTGAGAAAATTTGAGAAGGTTGGAGAAAGAGGAAGGGGAAAAAGAAAAGAGAAAAAGGTTTTTATATTATTTAATTAATATTACAATTGGGTCAAAAATTGTCTAGCTCCGAACGGTGCCCAAAAATTTTTTAAAATAGAAAATATTACATGGAGTAGGAAAGTGAAATCAGATTCTAGAAATCTTATTCGATTT
Organism: Agave tequilana; assembly: GCA_038442645.1. Classification (NCBI taxonomy): domain Eukaryota; kingdom Viridiplantae; phylum Streptophyta; class Magnoliopsida; order Asparagales; family Asparagaceae; genus Agave; species Agave tequilana. Next base: position 74,207 of record JAVJIF010016369.1, read on the forward strand.
GCAAGTTAAAAATCCTGGAGTGTATCGCCGATATTGGGCGACACTGGTTTGGCCCGATTTTTCATAAATTTAGAAAAATCTCCAAAAATACCATAGCGTCGATAATATGATTCTAAGATATAAGGTGAAAGCAGATTCTCAAAATTCTACTCCATTTGTGAATTAAAAATCGTATAGCCGATTCTCGGTATCGGTCGACACCGACTACGGAGATTTTTCAAAATAATTCAGAAAAATCTCAGAAAATTCTGAAAAATTTACAGTATTGAACAATAATATCTGAAACTAAAATCGGCTCAATCTGACTACCAGAAAAGTCAAATCAACTTTGTACGTTGTATCGAGCTTTGATACGGTGATACGTACATCAGGGATCAGAGGGTTACACTTCCACCTTATCTTGTTTATAGGACAAGCCCTTAATCTTTTTAGTTCCGTGTACAAGTATATAGTATAAGCAACATTAAGCAATATAAATTACTTAATGTGTTTCCTAAGCTACATGCAATGCACACATACCTTGCCTCCAGCACTCTTCAGCAGTAATGTAAAAGGTAAACAAATTAGACACGTGTCTAAATGCAAAGTCTAAACTATTTTTAGCATTTAACAATCATCATTTTACTGTTGGTTAGAGCAGTGTGCAAATAGGTTAGACAGAAAAACTAAAAACTGTAAAAACTTAATCTTTAAATTTCAATCAATCTGCAAGAAATTTCTGTCAGTAGTCCTTCACAATTGTGGCAAAAACATGGCAAAAGTCGTGTTTACGTGGCAAAGTTGTGGGCTCTGATGCTCTGCCTTCTTAGGTAGAGATACAGAGTAGCAATATATCCACTACAGTGCTTAGTTTCCTGAATTTGGTCCCTGATCACAAAAACAGAAAGAAAAAAGTAAACCAATTCAGTAAATTAAAAAAAAACTTACCGTCTCTCCCCTGCTACGACGTGAAAATTTGATTAAGGTAAATCTACACACAGAAAATATAGAATTTAGAAATGAAGAATAGATAGTGCAAAGTTCTTAATTCTACCTCTATATCAAGTGGCTATGAGGGTCGTGATCTATGAGGAAGGACTGCATTGAAAGTGTCAAGTAAGTTTCTCGTTTAGTTACTAAAACCAGTTAAAGTCTTTCTTCTTTGCTTCTAAAAAAGAAACGAAAAGTGTTTATGTTGTTAGGTAGAAAAGGAGTGATGAAGAAAGATGGTGCTGTTTTGGTATGTTCGAAAGAAAGAAAAGAAGAACTAAGTTAAAGAAAGGAACTAAATAGAGTAGGAAAAAAGTGTGGGTGTGTAAAGATGTCTTTTAAACTAAGAAATAAAGAAAGAAACTAAAAACTAAAGAATACTTACCTCTTGTTGGTTGATTACCTTGATCTTCAGCAAAGGTTTACCTTTTGTTGGAGGCGATCAATGCATAACCCATAAGATCAGAGTCAATCCTAGTCCATATTACATTATCAAGACTTCGACGAGCAAGCATGAATGATACGAACTTATGGAAGGAATTCATCATCATGAGCTAGCGGTAGCACTCGCAATGGCAAAGCTTCTTCCGATACTAAAAGACTCACTTGGATTGTAATCACACCAAAAGATATAAAGTGAAAGCAAGAAGAAGAAGAAGAAAATAGAAAGTAAACTTTGATTTAACTTTAAAAACAAAAGGAGAAAAGAAGAAGATTACAGTGGTATTACTCTCAATACAATTCTTTATTTCCTTCTCCCATGAATCTCTCCTCTCATCTAAGTTTACAAAATAAAAAGAAAATTACATAATGAAAAAAACATAAGTTAAACTACAGGCCTAAGCCTAGCTTATACTCTTTGCTGAAGTGGTGCCCATTCTTCATCGAAATATGCAGTATTTATAGGCAAAATGGATGAGGGGGGAGCGTTTGAAGATAGGGGGAGCAAACGCTCCCCCAGATCTTACTAGATTGCCACAAAAATGCGGCTTGGGCTGAGTTTTCATGGCCTGGGTATGGCCAGGTGGCCACCCCTGGGGAGCGTAGGCTAGTGATTTTCTGTTGGCTCCTTTTATCCAACTGGTTTCTCCGTTTTGGCTTTGGATTTGTCGATATCATTGTTGATCTTCAGCTAATCAAAATGGATTCATAAAACCCAATTTAACCAGTTTTCATTTGGTGTTATCTCTTTAATTTGCTCTGATCTTCAGCTGAACATTTGTCCCGGTCCTTGATTTTAATTTAATCTGAATTTCAGTGGGCTTTTTGGGCTCATTTTCTCTTCCATCTCCTTTAGTAAAGGCCTGCACAAATTTGGACAAAAATAATATTAAAAAGCAGAGTTTATTATAAAATAAATATGAGAACATAATGATAAATATGCAATATCAGTGACCAATGAGGCTATGCCGGCAGCGCATCGGCCTTGGGTCGTCGGGATGGCACCGGCCAACCAGAGGAGGAGGGGAGAAAGGTTTGGATAGTGTTTATGGTGGAGGGTTGGAGTTGGAGATGATGAGTTTTAGTGAAATTAAAGGGGAAGATGGTGAAATTGAAGGAGATAAGAGAAGGAGTGGTTGGGGGTTTATGGTGGTGGAAGTGGTGATGGTGGTAGTGGATCTTGAAGAAGAAGGAAATAGTAATGTTGTGGGAGTGGAAGGAGATGATGGTTGAATTGGAGGTGAAGGAGGAGTTGAAGAAGTATGGTTAGTACGCCAGAGTTGGTTGTCGGTCATGGAGGTGGCAGAGTTGGGAGAGAGGTGGTGATATTGGTGGTGGTGGAGGTATTTAAGAGGAGAAGTGGGTGGTGGTGGATTTGAGAAGAAGATGATGAAAATGGTGGTGGTTTGGGAAATAAAAGGAGATAAAGATAGAGGAGAGGGAATTAGAGCTTAGGGGAGTTGAGTGGTACCTGCCACTGGCCATGATCGCCGGCCACGTCGTCGGTGATGTGTCATTGATTGACAGAGAAAAGAGAGTAAAAGGGAAAGATTAAGGTTAAGAAGTTTCTCTGTTTTCTTGCAATTAATCCGCTATAGCAAGAGCTAAACGGGTCAATCCGCAGGGAGAGATGCGATGGAAGCATTTTGATACGGTTTCTCTGTGTATAACTTGGAAAGAAAGATGATGGTTATAAAAGAGTTAATTTAATAACAAGAGATATCATAGCCCACTAATTATCTACCATAACTAAATACTAGTCTATGAATAATAAACATCATATTGAACTTAAAAAGATTGATCCTAAAATATTGCTTCAAACTCAAGCAAGATAAGTAAGATAGAAAACAAACCTTAATTAAAGTACACTAATTAAAATTAAATATTATTTTATCCAAGTTTCTAAGTATAGCATAAAGAAAAATCGTTTTAGACTTAACATTAAGCTATCAAAGTATGTAAGCATAAACTAAGAATAACTATTAAATATTGTAACCTTAAAACTAATTTAACTCAATTAATCACTAATCTTCAAGAATCTTAACTTAAATCTAGAGTTTCAAATAGGCATAGAATTCAATCAATTCATCTTATAAAAACTAAACTTAGTTGGTGGAGATATTAGCAAACTACAAAGAGAATTAGTTACTCATATTCATGATTAAACTAGGCATGGTGATTAAAGGACGCATAAAATAAAGCAAATAGAATTGAAAAATAAAAATTAAAAGAACACAAGTGATATGAAAAGAAAACAAGAACCTTTATTGAATTGTCACTTGATCCAGTAAGCCTTCTTCTCTTTACAAATCTTCTTCTTCAAAGTAAAAAACTTAAAAATATAATGAAAATTCGAAAAGAAAAGATCTAAAAACCCCTAAAACTTGATTTTCTGAGATGATATTTCTCATACCTCTACATGAGCTTTTATAGTAGAACCCAGGGATAGCACTAGATAAAGTTGCACCCCAAAATGAGAAGGCTATCTCCTTATCCTTTGGATTTGAATTGAGAATATTCTGAAAATATTCTTTTCTTTTTGACGTGGGGATTAAGTATTATTTAAATTACGAATTTAACTTGATTTTATCTTTTATCTCCAAAATAGGATTGAAAATTTCAATTCTGAATTTGTCTACAACTAGTTGGCTTGTTACTTGCTGAATATGACTTATCAAATGATTAATTTTTATTATGATCAACATAAAACTTGTAGCCCTTTAAGTCTTCTTTCTGTTGTATCTTGAATCATTGAATTTGATTCTGTAGAGAAAGTTATGATCAAAAAATTAAAAGGTGTCCAGTCCGAATCCGAGTCTGAATTTAATTCTCTCCCTTTTATCTTTAACTTGTGGCTCAAGCAATATGAATTTGAGTAAAAATCCTCCTCTATATTCAATTGGAATAAGGGTTTATCTTTACTTATCTTTTTCTCCTCTAAATTTCAAACTAATTTAAGTTTAAAATCCAAATTTAGATAGGATAAAATAGAAGTTTCTTTTATCTTCCCAATTTATCCTTTAATTCCATAATCTTTTGGGCTTTTAGGTTACTCTTGGTCTTTTTTTTTAATTATGGAGGCCTGCATATTACTAAACAATAAAATATTTTAAATAGTAATATTTTATAAAAAATAAATATAAATATGACAAAAAATATGCACTTTTGATGAACAATCACACCTCCACACCTGTCTTTTTCTCATCCTCGAGTAAAATAAAAAAAAATCTATGTAATCTAAACTAACTCACTTTCATTAAAAAAATGGTTACACTTAGCATGTGAAACAAGTCGTTAAACCTCTAGGTTACCCCTAGAGGATGAGTGTTGTCTCGTGAGGATTTTCAATGGATTACACACACAAAATCCATAAAAGAAAGATAAATAAATATATTTTCAAAAAAAATATTTTTGAAATTGAGAAAATATTTGAAGTATTTTTTTAAAAATTAAGTAATTTATAAGTCTTAGGATCACCAAATTATTCATCCACACACTTAGTCTCGATGCAAATATTTATTATAAATTTAGGTTAGGATTAAAACTAAATTTCTCACTTAGTCAATAATTTTACCCTTAGTCACATGCACCTTTGTGATTGTGAATTTTTGACTTGAGATTCTTCAACTTCAACTCTTATGTCTACACACACACAAAACTTTTTTTCTTTTTTTTGAAAGTTTGAAGTATAATCACTTCGTTGCCATTTAAGCACTTCTTTTTTTAATATATATAACTCATCTAATTTTCTTTTGTGTATATACCAAGGCTTCTTGAGGCCCTAATACCTAACTAATTGATTATTAGATGTGTTACTGCGTATATTATATTTATATATTTTGCATAAATACCAAGACTTTCTTAGGCCAAAGCACCTAGCTAATCAATAATTAGATTTGTTTATTTTTCATATACACACATGTGCACACACACACAAATATATATTTTCTAAGGCACAAGAGTCTTTATTTTGAATCCTAAGTATGTAAGTGTAAAAGATATTCATATTTTATCAAGGAAAAAATTAAGACTGAATTACTTTTCCAATATCTCTTTCTAAACCTAAAATTCAAACAAATAATCTTATTTTAACCAAGTATTAAGGAATCCTAATTATGATTTTTCTACTCCTTAAAATTAACTTAATTACTTACAAAAATAACTCAAAATATTATTTTTTTCAAAAAGTTTTTAAATGAAAAGAAAAAATGTTCTCTTTTTATTTTATTTTTTTAGTATCTTCCTATGTTAGTAAAAAAAATTTATCATGTTAATTATGTTATATGTTAGAATGCCACATGTTAGACCCTCCCCCACACCTATCTCATGCATTGTCTACAATGTATGAATGAATGCATGTATGCATGAAATAAAGTGTAAAAAAAGGTGATGTTATATTACCAATACATTGGGCAAGGAGACTCATGGCTGTGTCTGCTTCTGGTACTGATTCCAAGAATGGTTTCAAATGTTGAACGTTTACTTTGAATTTATTACCATTCTTAGTGTCACATACCTCCACTGCTCCATGTGGAAACACAGTCCTAACAACGAATGGTTCTATCGTGATTTCAGCTTTCCTAGAAAAAGATCAAGCCTAGAATTGTAGAGTAAGATTTTTTGTCTGAGGACAAAAGTTTTTCTCATGATATGTTTATCATGAAAAACCTTAACCCTATCCTTCATTATCTTTGCATTTTTATAAGCCTCGTTCCTTAACTCTTCAAGCTCAAAAATTTGCAATTTTTGAAGTGCACCAGACTTATATAAATTGAAATTTAGTTGTTTGATAGCCCATAAGTCTCGGTGCTCTAACTCGACAAGATGATGGCAAGCCTTTCCAAAGACTAACCTATAAGGAGATATCCCTAGAATCGTTTTAAAGGCGGTCCTCTATGCCCACAAGGCATCTACAATTTGGTGGTCTTTTGATTTTGATTCACAGTTTTCTTCAAGATAAGCTTAATTTATCTATTTGAGACTTCTACCTACCCACTAGTTTGAGGATGGCAGGATGTTAAAAACTTATGAGTTTTGGCATATTTTTATATAAGAGCTTCAAAAGTTCTATTACAAAAATGTGAGTCATTATCACTAATTATTGCACGAGGAGTTTCAAAGAGTGAAAAGATGTTTTCTTTCAAGTACTTGACGACAACTTTGTTGTCGTTTGTCTTGCAAGAGATGGCTTCAATCCATTTGGATATAAAATCCACAGCCACCAAGATATATTGGTGTCCAAATGAGCTACAAAAAGGACCCATAAAGTCAATGCCCCAAAAATTAAAGAGTTCTACTTCTAGAATTGAATTGAGGGGCATCATTTACGTTTCGAAATCCTACCTATCATTGGCATCTTGTGCACGTCTGGCAAAAGTCGAATGCATCTTTAAACAAAGTGGGCCAATAGAACCCACTCTATAGTACTTTTTCGGCAGTTTTACAAGGATCAAAGTGTCAACTGCATGCAAGCTCATGACAAAAGCCAAAACGCTCTTAACTTCCTCATCAGGAATACATCTTCTTATTATCTGATCAGAACAATATTTAACGAGATAAGGTTCCTCTCAAATGAAATATCAGACTTGAGATAAGAACCGGTATACATCTTATTTTGACTAATGAGATGGAGTTTGATTTGTGACTAAGTAGTTGACTATATCAGCAGACCATGGTTTCCTAAAGTTAGCTAAGAGTTGTTCATCGGGAAAGTTATTACTGATTGGCAACTCATTAGAAGGGGCGTTTGGAACACGAGAGAGGTGAGCGACGATGATATTTTTGACATCCTTTTTATCTAGAAGTTTGAGATCAAACTCTTAAAGGAGGAGGACTCAGCAAATGAGTCGGGCCTTTGCTTCCCTCTTGAGCATTAGGTATCGAAATGTAGAATGGTCAATGAATACGGTGGTTTTGGTCCTAAGTATATATGGACGAAATTTTTTCCAATGCAAACACTACAGTTAAGAATTCCTTCTCGGTTGTAGTATAGTTTAATTGGGCTTCATTTAGAGTCCTACTTGTATGGTAAATCAAATGCTGCTTGTTATCTATGCGTTGTCCTACGACAACGCTTATGGCAAGATCAGAAGCGTCGCACATGATCTCAAATGGTTTGGACCAATCCGGGGCAGAAATGATGGACACAGAGATAAGTTTCATTTTGAGCTTCTCCCAAGCATTAAGATATTCGTCATCAAAGATAAAGGGCACGTCCTTAGCTAAAAGATTAGTTAAGGGTTTAGTAATTTTGTTAAAATCCTTAATGAACCTAGGATAGAAACCAGCGCGTCCTAAAAGAAAACGGATGTCTTTTACACATTTTGGTTTAGGAAGCTTGGTTGTAACCTCTATCTTTGCCTTGTCCACTTTAATCTCTTTTTCAAAACTTCATGACCTAGGACAATCCCATGTTATGCCATGAAGTGGCACTTTTTCCAATTTAAAATCAAATTCTTTTCCGTATATCGTTTGAGGATAAGTTCCAAATTATGAAGACATTGGTTGAATGAGTCTCCATAAATGGAAAAATCATCCATAAAGATCTCTAAAATCTTTCGACAATGTTAGAGAATAAGCTTAGCATGCAACGTTGAAACGTTGCGAGGTATTGCATAAACCGAAAGGCATCAGTGGTAAGCAAAAGTCCCAAATGGACATGTGAACATTGTTTTCTCTAGGTCCTCTAGAGCAATAGGAATTTGGTTGTACCCCGAGTAATCGTCTAAGAAATAGTACTACTCATGGCCAGCTAGTCATTCAAGCATTTGATTGATAAATGAAAGAGGAAAATGGTCTTTGCGAGTGGCAGCATTTAATTTCTAATAGTCAATGCAAACTCAAATCGAGGGAGTCGCATTTGTACCAACTCTTAGTTTTCATTCTCTACCACTGTAAAATTGAATTTCTTAGGGACCGCATGACTGGGCTGACCCATTGACTATCAACAATAGGATAAATTATCCAAATGGGTTAAATTATCCCATTTTCTAAGAATTTTACTATTTTAGCTCGAACGGCCTCTTTCATAATAGGATTTAACCTACACTATGAGTCCCTCTTTGGCTTTGCCTCTTTATTTAGATGGATTCAGTATTGAACTATAACTGGACTTAATCCCTATATGTCTGTCATCGTCCAACCAATAACTTTTTTATGTTTCCTAAGGACTGTTATAAGGTCTTCTTCTTGCCCATCAGTCAAGTTGGATGCAACAATGACTGGCAGAGTCTTTTGTTCACCTAGATAGGCGTACTTGAGATTTTTTGGGCAAGGGTTTTAGATCTAAGGAAGGAGATGACTCAATAAACAGAGGATCAAGCTTGTTGGCTCTGGATCTAATGAACTTGGGCTCAATGCCCACTCAATAGTAGAATTGAATATCTCATCAAGTTTGAAATTCTCAGATTCCAACTCGGCGTCAACTTAGCTTCTAGTTTTATCTCCTAACTATGTTCACTTGTCAAGTCCTCAATGAGGTTTACCTTAAAACGTGGATCATCCATATCGTAGGGGTATTTTTTCTAAGTTGAAAACATTGACTTCTTTAGTCATGTTTCCAAAAGTCAATCTCATAGATCTGTTTCTACAATTTATAATTGCATTTGCAGTTACTAAGATTGGGCGTCCTAAGATGACAGGAGTTTGAGACCTAAGATTAGAGATTGGTTGGGTCTCTAGGATAATGAGGTCTACTGGGTAGATGAATTTCCCTATTCGCATAAGAACATCAGTTATTTTTTCTTTCGAAACTTTGACTGACCGATCTGCTAACTGGATCATGACTTGAGTCAGGCTAGTTTGCCCAACTCAAGTTGTTGGTATACTGAGAAAGGGAGTAAGTTGATACTCGCTCTCAAATCAAAAAGTGCTCGATTAATTTCCGTCTGACCTATTATGCAAGAGATGGTGGGATAACCGAGATCCTCATACTTGACCGGGATTTAGTCGGACAATAGCTCACTAATGTTAGTGGCTAGAAAAACCTACTTAGGCACATTGGTCTTTCTTTTCTTGGTGCGCATGTCCTTAAGGAATTTGGCATAACTAAGGACTTGCTGGATTGCATCAAGAAGAGGTACGTTAATCTACACTTGATTAAAGATCTTAAGTATTTTTTTCATTTGTGCATTATTACTCCTAATCCTATTTGAAAATGGGGTTGTAGGCTTATGCACTTGTTCGGCTGACTTATCTTCAGAAGTGGGTGGAGTGGAACTAGAAGGAGTGGATGTTTGAGTTGGGTCTAGTGGCATTGACACTTGATTATCAACTTGTTTTTTTGATTGTAACATATGAACCACATTACATTGGTTCATTGTATACTCTTGAGCTATATAAGCTTGACCAGAGTTTCTAGGGTTTGTCACTGGTTAACTAAGAAAAGTCCCTTTGGGCTTATGGAACTGGTTAACTAACTCATTTAACCTTCTAATCTAGATATGGCTTGTCTCGTATTCTGCATGAAAGATGTCAAAAACTTCTCAAAATTGGTCTTGTCGGCAGTGGGACTTTGGAAGGAAGGTTGTGGAGCTTGATTGAAAAAAATCGGTTGATATTGAGGTGGTTGAAAATTTTTAGAGAAATTGGGCCTAGAATAATCGTTCGTGTTTTGGGACCATGAGAAATTTGGGTGATTTTTCTAACCAGAATTGTACGTCTATGAAAATTGATTATTGGTGGGCCTTGAGAATATTGCATTCATATTGTAACACCCCGCTCCCAGAATACATACTTAGTTGTGTATTTAGATTTTTTTGATCATATTTTTTAATTTACTTCCTGTATTTGTTTTGTATTATGAATTATTTATATGATTGTTTTGCCTTGAATCTGGATTCATGAACTCGGAGTCAGCCTTAGTCTGAACCGGGGACCCAATCCTAGGGTATTTCTCAATTTGATCTTTTCGGTAGTCAAATTTGACCGATTTCAGTTTCAAACATCGTTTTCTAATCTTCTAGATTTTTCATGATTTTCTGAAATTTTCCTGAATCAAGTTGTAAATCTTCAAAATTAGTGTCGACCAGGGCCGTTGATCGATTCTCAGATTTTTTTTTTAATTTATAAACAGAGTTGAATTTCTAGAAATGGATTTCACATTATTTCTTAAAATCACATTTTCTATCTAAATACATTTTTTAAGATTTTTTTGAATTTATCAAGTTTCACCGGATTTAGTATCAACACGTATCGCTGGTTGACTCCAAGATTTTTGGTTTACAATCAGAATTGAATTTCTGGATTACACTTTCACATTACTTCTTAGAATCATATTTTATCCTTTAATACATTTTCTAGGATTTTTCAGAATTTATCAAAATCCGGCCGAATCGGTGTAGACCCGTATCGACAGTTGACTCCAGAATTTTTAAATTGAAAATGGGATTTATTTCTGAAAATTGTTTTGTATTATTTCTCAGGATGATGTTTTCTATCTCTGAGTATTTTTGAAGATTTTTCTAGAACAGTCAATATTTCTCAACTTTACTATAATATTATATTTTTTTTGGAATCTTTCCTTTCGTTTCTTTCTTTCTTTTTCTTTTTTCTTTTCCCCCACTCCACCAACCGGCCACCCCCTTCATTAAGTCCCCCTCCCATTCATCACTCCTTTAAATCACTCTCTTTCTTTTTTCTTTTTCTTTTCTTTTCTTTTTCCTTTTTCCTTCTTTTTCTTCTCCTTATCTTTCCTCTTCTTTCTTTTTCTTTTCATTTTTCTTTCTTCTCCCCTGGCGCCAACGAGGCTCCTCCTCCTCCTCCTCCTCCTCCTCCCTCTCTCCTCTAAATTCTCCCCCTCTCTCCCTCTAACTCTCAATCTCTTTCTCATATTTTTTTCCTCTTCTCTTTCTCTCTCTCTTACTCACTCATCAATTTAACCTCTCCTTCTTCCTCTCTCCCCTACCATCACCGGTAACCACCACACGTCTAGGCGCGTCGCCCCTCCGGCGAGCTTACGGTGAACGTCCAGCCTCCTTTCTCTCCCTTAGCCATCTCCAACTTCTTTTCTTCTTTCATCGACCATATACACCACCTCCAACTCACCACCATCCAAAACCCAACACCCTTTCCCTTCTCCTCCTCCTTGGGGTGGCCAATGGCCACCCCTCTCCTGCGTCGGCTCCGGCGGCTGGCGCCCCTGCCCCCGGCTCCTTGGTCGTGCAGCCAGGGCAGGGTCGCCACGGTCTGGCAGTGCCAGGCCGTGAGCAAGGTGGGCTGCTGCCCCCTGTTCTCTCTCATCTCTCTTTCTTATCTCTCTCTCTTCCACACTCTCTACTGTCTCTCTCTCTCAGTTTCTCTCTCTAGATTTTCTCTTTAGATCTCTTTCTCTCACTGTAGCACCCCGTACCCGGGATACGTACCCAGATACGTGTCCCAAATTTTTTTGACCAAATTGCTCAATTTTCTTTCTGTATGTGTTCATGGGTTGTGATTACTTATTTTTTTGAGTATCAGACCTGGATTCTCAGACCTAGAGTAAGCCCTGACCCGGACCGGGAACCCGATACCAGTCAGTAGTCCAATTTGACTTTCTTGTAGTCCGATTTGACCGATTTCAGTTTCAAACATTGTTTTCTAATATTTTAGATTTTTCATGATTTTCTAGAATTTTCTAAAATTTTTCTGCAAAATCTCCAAAACCGGTGTCGGTCGGCATCGCTGACTGATTCCCAAATTTTTACTTTTCAAACGGGATTGAATTTTTATAAATAGCTTTCATATTACTTCTTAGAATTTAATTTTCTATCTAAATACATTTTTTGAGATTTTTCAAAATTTATTAAAATTTTACCGATTCTGGTGTCGACCGGTATCGCTGGAAAGTTTCAGGATTTTAATTTGAAAATTACTTCAAATTTCTTAAATCTTATTTCATCGAGTATCTTAAAATAATATTTTCTATTTTTAAGAATTTTTCTAAACGTTTCTGAAACAGTCAAATTTTCGCCTTATTTAAATAATAATATTTTTACCGACGATTTTCTTTCTTGCTTTTTCCTTCTCTACTCCCCTACTTTATACTTTCAGAAATTATAATAAATAAATTAGTTAATAATAAAAAATTTTAAACTACTTTATTTTCTTTTTTCTTATTTTTCTTTTCTTTAATTTTCTTTTTTTCTTTCTTTTTCTTTTCTTCCCTTTGATTTTCCCCCACAACTAATGCTCAGCCGCCTACAAGCCACCAGCCGCCCGCCGCCTGCAGCAGTAGGGCTACTGCCGCAGCCCTATCACCCTCCCTAACTCATCATTCCATTTCTTTCTCCTTCTCTATTAAACCACCAAATTCCCATTTCCTTTTCATTTCAAAATAAATCCAAAAAACAAACTCCATCTTCAACCAACAAGCAACGCACGCACCCACCCATGGCTGCCGCCTCCACCATCACCACCGCCGCCGCCGGCCACTCCTAGGCCGGCCAACCATGTCCCCCACAACCCCTCTTCACTCCACCACCTCCTTCAACCTCCAACAACCTCCCACCACCTCCAATTTCACCAGAACTCACCTCCATCACCACCCTTTCTCCTCTAAAATTCACCCTCATCTCCACAAAATTCTCCACTTCCACCACCCCATCATCACCTCCTCCTCCTCCTCTAACTCCCAACACCACCAATCATCACCACCACCACACAACCACCACCGCCACCAACCACCATCACCACCTCCACCAACCAAACAACATCAACCAACAACTCCACTCCACCTCTCCCCCTAGGCCGCGCGCCGCCTCCCCTTCCCAGCGGTGCCGCTGGCGCCGCCTGGCCGCTGGCGCCGGCGGTGGCCGACGGCCACCCCTCCCCCTCCATTTTTTTTCTTTCTTTCCTTCTTTCTTTCTTCTTTCTCTCTTTCATTCTTTCTTTCATTCTTTCATTTCTATCCCTAAATAAACTGACTTTTCCCTCATTCCTCAAATATCCATCCCCTCATCCTAAAATTACCTCCCTATGTTTACACCCAATACCTCCTTTTAAATCCTAATTCTTTTCTAAAAACACCATATTTTCTCTCTTTCTCTCTCTCCTTCCTACAACTTTCTCTCTCCTCTCTCTCCCCTCTCCCATTCCCTCTCTAATATTTATATAAAATATTATATATATATTTTAATATACAACTATAGGCTAGTGGATTTCTCGTACGGTTTGCGGGCTTCGCAAATTTTTAACCAGTATTTCACCCCGGTTTCAGGTGAATACTTTTTAATACACTTAAAAATAAACGCTCTAGTATTTATAGCATGGAATTGATATGTGGACATTTTAGCATGCCTAGCACTTGTTACCGTAATTTTAGCACATGATATCATGCTATGCGAGTTAATATATGATGTTGTACTCGGTATTTACCCAACTCTGGACATGTTATACTTGACACGTGACATCTGACACCGACACTTGGCATGTTACACTTGATATATGATTTATGACACCGGTACTCGGTATTTATACCGGCATCCGATATATAGACCCGGTACTTGATATATGTCATACCTGACACCTGACCCTAACACCCGGTATATGACATATTCATGACTATCACTTTTACGGGGACTTTGGCATGACTATTCTATTATTACACAGATATTTGGTACTCCTGAACTCCTGTACTCATGTATACTTGAACCCCTGAAATAGGGAGGCTCCTGACATTACTCCTAATATTATACTCCTGTGAACTCCCGTAGTAGGATAACCATGGATATTGGACCTTTGTGAATACCCCGTGAACATTATTATTTGAGATTCTGTTATATTTAAACAACTTACACCAGGATGGGGGAAATTGATGGGTATTGATATAGCTTCTGTGTTTATGGTGGCCACACATATGTTGTACAACTATTCCTATTGGATTCGACCTGGAGGCCACCAGGCGTTTTCGAGGGGTGTACTGGCACCCCTACCCCCTTATTTGCCTGCCAGGTGTGCTATAATCCTGTGGGGAACGGTGACACTCTATTCCTATTCGGGCGTATACTAAGACCTTCGGGCATATAGTAAGTCCCGGTGCCTAGCGGTACGTTACGGCTCAGTACCGGATACTCCTAGACCGTTGTCCCGGGCATGCACGGGATCCATTCTAAACATGGTTCGTCGTTCCCCATCAATTTCCAATAACCAACCTCGCTCGGCTTGTATGCGGAAGTATATGGCACCGGTCATATACCAAAACATACAAATTGAACGAGTCTTAATAATAACTTGATAATTTGATTACATGACATTTGACATGCTATACTTGCTTTTATTTCATGCCATATAAATTCTAATGTTATTTCCATATTTCACTTTTTATTGTGGTTATTCCATGATTATTGATTTGAGTACATTATACTTGACATGATGCACTTGCTATTATTTGTACTTGCCACTTGGCTTCTTCTTGCACTCGCTGGGTTGCCCACTAACAACCTTGGATTTGTATGTTCAGATTTGACAGGTTGGACCGAGATGGACCCATCAGCTGAGGACCAGGCCTACTTCGAGGAGCAGGCGGATCAGCCGTAGCTTCGTCCAGTCTTTCCCTAGGCGGATCAGCCGTAGCTTCGTCCAATCTTTCCCGCTCACGAGATTCCCTATCGAGCTCGTGAGTTATTATCTTTTGTACCCTGTACAGTCTACTTTTGTACTATCTAGTGATGTAATATTGATGTAATATTATGTCACTGTTTGTGATGACTAAGTACTTGTACTATTTTGTTGTTGGAATGTATAATATCACGTATTTCTACACTCTGATCCATGTTTAGTGTTGTATGTATGCTTAGTGTACATACGTGATGGTACCATCGCCCTGCGTATGTACGTCGCAGTGGCATCCCTGTACCCGCCGGGATCGGGGCGCCACACTCACTTTCTCTCTAGCTCTCCCTCTTTCTCTTGATTTCTCTCTCTTCTCTCTCTCTCCTCTCTATTATTCTCTCTCTAAAAATATAAATATATTTTAATATAGTTTTGGTGGCGTAGGTGTAAGTTTTGGACTCCGAGATTTCACGGCGTTTTTAGAGATTAGATGGGTGTCCTTGCCTTGATTTAGGTTTCCCACTTCATCGTGTCGACGTGTATTTTATTTCATATTTCAATGTGCTTTGTATGGGGCGTCCCCTGTATTTGTATGTGGCCGACTGCCCATGATTGTACATGTGCATGCCTGTGACGAATGCTTGTACTAGGGCAGTTTACTTCTTGCACATATACCATGCTTGTGATGTACTCTTTTTACTGCTTTATACCATGCGTGGCCGACCCTTCATGTTGTTAGCCTCCCGGCTCTTTACTCGGCCTGGCCCTACTATTAGCCTCTGGGCTTCTCCACTCCATGGTAGTCTAGATATTATCACGCTTATATGTGTGCTCGCGTGGTGCTAACATCTCGTGCAGGTACTCTCGTACCAACTCTGGGTTTCTGCCCACTCTTGAGCTAGCTACCCAATTGGTTTTATGCCTGCATCCTATGGGTTTCGTGTGTAGCTACCAAAAGTGCGCTTAGACCCCGAACATACTTAGCCTCCGGGCTCTCTTGCCCACTTTCTCGAAAGAGAGGTTCGCTTAGACCGCCAGGTCTCTCAGCTCCGCCTGGTAGACATGCTAAGCACTCAGCGCTTTACCACTAGATTCATCTAAGCGGAGCTTTACCAGATTTTAGACTCGCCCTCTAAACCGAGTCATTCCAGTAGCTCCGTCAGGCGCTCAGTGTTAAACACTGTTTACTGACCGTACCTCCAGCGTAGCTCCGCTTGCTTCGCTTAGCTCCGCTTGGCTCTGCTTGCCTATTGCTGATCGCCAGTTAGCTTTTCTTCTATTAATGGTTGTGAAGAGTTTGAAATCTTAATTATACTGTTGGCCCAGAGGTTACACTCTCCAATTGTTTTGTGGTTTGATGATGACAAACCAAATAAGAGCTATTTGGTACTAATGAATTTGCTTAAGATAAGTTTCAGGATAAGTACCATGTTTGGAGGGCATTGCTTACTATTGCAACAACTTCTAGGTTCATAAAGCTATGAAGGCATAATGCACATCAAGGAAGGATCATAGAAGAAGAAGGCTCTAGCAAGAATAGCATGGCTCAAGACTTGAAGATTGCTCAACAAGATTTGTTTTTAGTTTTATAGGTTTAGAATTTTGTTAAAGAATGATGGATAGGTTTGAAGCTCAATCACACACGTTTTTGCGCACATATTGTTTCCAAGATGATTTTCTATAATATGTACAAAAATATTTTTATACAAAATCCTCTGCCTACAAATCAATTTTTATGTTTTATACTTATTACTATTTAAATATATTTTTCATAAAAATAAAAGTCTTTTCAAAATTGTGTTTTAAACCTGACTTTTGACCTGAGCCGGTCGACCGCACCAGTCGACCGTGCCTATGTCAGTCTACCGTCGACCGGACTAGTCGACCGAGGTTCTGGCAGATGCACGTATCAGTGTGCATGTCTGCCGGTCGACCGGGCGGTCGACCTGACTGCAATGGCTTTGCTCTCGGGTTTGTTGGGTCGACCGGGCGGTCGACCGGTTGCCTGTAACGGCTCTATTTTTGTATAGGCGGTCGACCGACCGGCGACCGGACTAGCCGTTGAACAGTAAACGGCTATTTCTGGGCTGTTTTTAAATTTTGTCTTTTTGTGTTTAAAATTGGTTTAAGGGATATATTTCAAACCTAATACTCTCTGATTAATCCTAATTATGTTTATCCCTTAACCCTAGTCCTCTCCTATAATAGGGGTGTTTGGGGAGAGTTTGTTGACAACAATTTTTGCAAGAAAAATTCAAAGTTTAAAGCATTCAAAGAGATTTGTTTCTTGGTTTGTGCTGAAATTCTCTCTCATTTTCTGAAGTGGTTTTTGAAATACTCTCTAATTTAATTTTCTTTCTTCACTTACAACAAGAGCTTCATTCCTACTCAGTGTTCTCTAAGGACCTTTGTAAGGGAAGAGACATTTGAAAGAGAGAGTTTGTGGTCTTTTGACTACTCAGAAATTGCTTGTAATCGAGATTGTGGAGTTGGGTACTCCGGTGTAATTGTGATTTCTTTGTGATAGTGGAAGTAGCTAGAATCCTTCTGGGAAGGCGGGGAGTAGAGCTGGGTGCTCGAACCTCGATAACATATCCTTGTGTTGCGATTGGTTTACATTCTTGCACTTATTACTTGCTTATCATCATCATTGCTATATTTACTTGCTTCCATTCATCTTGTGAATCTTGTGTGGTGATTGTTACATCTTAATTTTTAATTTGTCCATTGATTAGCATTGTCACCTATTCACCCCCCCCCCCCTCTAGGTGATTTTCAATTGGTATCAGAGCTTGGACTCTAGGTTTTGGCTTAACATCCAAGAGAGAGATCCTTAAATTTGCTAATCAACATTTTCATTCATACATTCATACACTAGTAAACATGGCCGATAACATTAAAACCCCTCCTAAATTGATGGACTTAATTTCCCTATTTAGAAGGTTAGGATGACTATATTTTTGCAATCTTTGGGTAGCTTAGTGGCCAAGTCCTTGACCAAACCCTATGTAGCACCCAATGGTGATGAGAGCACTTGGACCGACTTCAACTTTAGAGAATATGAGGCTAACTCCAAGGCCCAAAACTCCCTATTAACCGCCTTGAATGAGGATGACCTTACTCGGGTAATTCATTGCAATCGGCCTATGAGATTTGGCAACACTTATTGGTCACACACGAAGGGACTTCACAAGTCAAGAGAGCTAAGATAGATCTCTTGAGGTCCCAATATGAGTCATTTAAAATGATTGATGATGAGTCTATTGATAGTATGATTACAAGGTTTACTAAAATCACTAATGGTCTTTCTTCCTTAGGTGATGACATCCCAACGATCAAAAGGTGCGGAAAGTGATTCGGGCTCTTCCTTCTTCATGGGAGATAAAGGCCACCACCTTAAAGAATTGAACGACAAGGACGAGATGGACCTCATTAGTCTCATTGGGAACCTAAAGACCCATGAGATGGAGAAGAAGGCAAGAGAAGAGGCCACTACTTCAAAGAAGAAATCCATAGCCTTCAAGACTTCATCCACCAATGATGACGATGAAGAAGACGAAGAAGATGATGAGGAGCTAACTCTACTTGTGCGGAATGTCAAGAGGTTGTACCGGAAGAACAAGCTCAACTTCCGGAAGAAATTTGAAGGCAAAGAGGAGAGAAGGATCATTTGCTACAATTGCCGCAAACCCGGACATATCATGGCAGATTGCCCGGAGTTTAAGAAGAAGATGACTTCCTCCTTCAAGCCAAAGAAGCCGGAGGAAAAGAAAGCATACAAGGCAACGTGGGATTCGGAAAGCGAGTCCGAAGAAGAGGTGGATACGGCGAACATGTGTTTCATGGCAAACACTCCTAAGGTAACCCCTCAATCTCATGATGATGAAGATGATGAACTAAGTAAGGAAGTTCTTGTACATGCCTTTGTTGAACTTTCTGAAACTTATGACAATAAAAGATTGAATGTTTTAAATTACAAAAAGAAGTTGCTTCTCTTAAAATCAACTTGCTATGGTTTCTAAAGAAAAAGATGATATTTCTTCTAATCTTATTTCTCTTCAAAATGAGTTTAATGCCTACAAGGTTTCTTGTAAGGAAAATCTCCTATTGTTGATGAAAGAAAATTTCTTCTTTTAAATCTAAAATAAATGATTTTGAAAAAGTTTTAAATGATTGTGCTTTTAACACAAAGAAACTTGAGAACATGATTTCTAAAAAGCACACCTCACATGTTAAGTCTACTCATGCTCACACTACACATGCTAAATCTTTTCATGCTCACAACTCTCATGCTCACAAATCACACTCATTATGCTTTCAAATATGCTAGAGTATATAGATGCACGTATTGTGGTAAGAATGGACATTTAGCTAAATTTTGTTATGACCAGTTAATAGATCAAATAATCTTGTTTGGGTTAATGAAACTAACCCCTAGGACCCAAGAAAATGGGTACCAAAATCAAGTCCTAAATTATTTGATGTAGGTACACACCAAGGCTCCAAGACGTAGGGAGCGGTGGTACCTTGATAGTGGTTGTTCAAGACATATGACGTGGGATATCAACAACTTTACAACCCTATCAAGGTACATGGAAGGTGGCTCCGTCACCTTCGGGGATGACTCCAAAGGAACTATCATCGGTATAGGTAACATTCAAATTGGTGCATCTCCTATTATAGAGAATGTTGTTTTAGTAGATGGTTTAAAACATAATTTGCTTAGCATTAGTCAACTTTGTGACTGTGGACTTAAAGTTGTTTTTGATGATTCTTCTTGCAAGATTTTGATGTTAAATCCGATGTTTGTATTCTTACGGTTTTCGTGACAATAATGTTTATATCATTGACATGCTTAATTTAGATTGTTCTACTAAATGCTTGAATGCTTTTGATGAAAATTCTTGGCTTTGGCATAGAAGATTAGGACATGCATCTTTTGACCATCTTGCTAGAATTAATTCTAAGGATTTAGTAAAGGGTATACCTTACTTGAAGTTTGAGAAAGACCGCATTTGTGGTGCGTGCCAACTTGGGAAACAAACCAAGTCTTCTTTCAAACCAATTAAGGATATCATGACTACTAGGCCCTTAGAACTAATTCATATGGATCTTTTTGGACCAACACAAACTAAAAGTTTAAATGGTAGTAGATTTGCATTTGTTTTAGTTGATGATTTTTCCCGTTTCACTTGGGTTTTCTTCTTGCAAAGTAAAGATCAAAACATTTCATATTTCAAAATCTTTCGAAAAAGGGTTGAAAAAGAAAAAGGTTTTTCGATTTTGAGAATAAGGAGTGATAGAGGTGGTGAGTTTGTTAACCAACTCTTCATGACTTATTGTGATGAAAGGGAATCAAGCATGAAATGTCATGTCCTAGGACTCCACAACAAAATGGAGTTGTAGAAAGGAAAAAAAATAGAACACTTCAAGAGATGGCTAGGACAATGATAAGTGAATATGACCTCCCTCAATATTTATGGCCCGAGGCCGTAACACCGCATGCTATATTTCAAATCGCATTTATGTTTGTAAGAATTCTTCAAAAACATCTTTTGAAATGTATCATTCTAAAAACCTAATGTTGCATATTTTAAAGTTTTTGGATGCAAGTGTTTTGTTTTAAATACTAAAGAGAAATTGGGTAAATTTGATGCTAAGGCTTATGAAGCTATCTTTGTGGATATTCTTCTACTAGCAAAGCATATAGAGTTTTTAATAGATCTTCACTTACTATTGAAGAAACCATGCATGTTAAGTTTGAAGAATCTAATGTGGTTGAGAATGTTGTAGAGATTGAACCATTAGGTGAAGACATGGAGAGACTATCCTTGAAGGACTCACCCGCTCAAGAAGAAAAGCAAGAATCAATTGGTGATGTTCAAGAGGATAAAGAGGAAAGCTCTCACCGCTTCCTAAAGCTTGGAGATACGCTACAATCATCCTAAGGAGCTCATCTTGGGTGATGCATCTAAAGGAGTCACAACACGCTCCAAACTCCATGACCTATGTGGTAACTTTGCTTTCATTTCTCATTTTGAACCCAAAGGCATTCTCGAAGCCGAGACAGACCCATATTGGTTGCTTGCCATGCAAGAGGAACTCAATCAATTTGAGCGCAACCAAGTTTGGCACCTTGTTCCTAAGCCCCACGATAGACCAATAATTGGTACTAAGTGGATCTTTAGAAACAAGATGGATGAGTCCGGAAATGTCATTAGGAATAAAGCTAGGTTAGTGGCCCAAGGTTACACTCAAGTTGAAGGAATTGACTTTGAGGAGACCTTTGCACCCGTAGCACAGCTTGAAGCCATACGGATGACACTAGCTTTTGCATCTTTCAAAAATTTTAAACTTTTCAAATAGATGTGAAAAGTGTATTTTTGAATGGTTTTATTAATGAAGAAGTTTATGTTTCTCAACCTCCTGGTTTTGTTGATCATGTTCATCCCGATTTTGTTTTTAAACTTGATAAGTTTTTATATGGATTGAAACAAGCTCCTAGAGCTTGGTATGAAAGGCTTTCTAGTTTTCTAATTTCAAATGATTTTGTTAAAGGCAAAGTAGACACAACTCTATTTACAAAGCATGTTGATAATGATATATTAATTGTGCAAATTTATGTAGATGATATATTTTTGGTTCTACTAATGAGCTTTTATGCAAGGATTTTGAAAAGGTCATGCAACTTGAATTTGAAATGTCTTCAATGGGTGAGCTCAATTTCTTCCTTGGACTCCAAATCAAGCAATTGCAAAACGGGACGTTCATAAGTCAAGCCAAGTACGCAAAGGAACTTGTAAAGAAGTTTGGACTTGAAGGCTCAAAGACTTGCAACACTCCCATGGCAATTACAACAAGCTTGATAAAGATGACCAAGGTAAAAATATTGATATTAAATTATATAGAAGCATGATAGGAAGTCTTTTATATTTAACGGCAAGTAGGCCGGATATCATGTTTAGTGTGTGTCTTTGTGCTAGATTTCAATCGTGTCCTAAAGAGTCCCATCTTATTGCGGTAAAACGCATTATTCGTTATATTAAGGGCACTATTGGGATGGGTCTATGGTATCCGAAAACCGGAGATTTCTCAATGACGAGTTATTCGGATGCCGACTATGCGGGTTGTAGAGTAGATAGAAAGAGTACTAGTGGGACATGTCAATTTCTTGATAATTGTCTTGTTTCATGGTCCTCTAGGAAGCAAAATTCCGTAGCACTCTCAACCGCCGAGGCGGAGTATGTTGCCGCGGGGCTTGTTGTGCACAAGTCCTTTGGATGAAACATACTCTCCTTGATTTTGATTTGCATTTTGATCATATAAAAATATTTTGTGATAATACTAGTACTATACACATAACTAAGAATGCAAATCAACATAGTAAGACCAAGCACATTGAAATTAGATATCACTTTCTTAGAGATCATTTTGAGAAAGGAGATATTGATATTGATTATGTTTCCACGGATTTACAACTAGCTGATATTTTCACTAAACCACTTGATTTTGCTAGATTCTCGTTTTTTATGGGGAACTTAATGTTTGTGTTATTGAATAGACATGTTTTTCATAACCTTTTTGATGTATGACAAAAAGGGGGAGAATTAGTATCACAAAATAAATTTATATGGTCTTGGTTCATATGAGTTTATATGAGTTTATATATGTTTTTGTTGTCTTGTTTTGTCTTCATGCGTTTTTGAGAATTCTTGTGTTTTGTTAGTATGTGATTTTCATTATTGTTTCAATTGGTTTCAATTAGTATCAAGAGCATTTTTTTGTTTTCAATAAATTCTTGTGTTTTTCATATAGCATAATTTGAGGGGGAGTTTTCTCCTCCCCTATATTTTTGTTTATAGCCTATTTGTTTTGTCATCATAAAAAAGGGGGAGATTGTTGGCCCAAGAGGTTACACTCTCCAATTGTTTTGTGTTTTGATGATGACAAACCAAATAAGAGCTATTTGGTACTAATGAATTTGCTTAAGATAAGTTTCAGGATAAGTACCATGTTTGGAGGGCATTGCTTACTATTGCAACAACTTCTAAGTTCATAAAGCTATGAAGGCATATTGCACATCAAGGAAGGATCATAGAAGAAGAAGGCTCTAGCAAGGATAGCATGGCTCAAGACTTGAAGATTGCTCAACAAGATTTGTTTTTAGTTTTATAGGTTTAGAATTTTGTTAAAGAATGATGGATAGGTTTGAAGCTCAATCACACACGTTTTTGCGCACATATTGTTTCCAAGATGATTTTCTATAATATGTACAAAAATATTTTTATACAAAATCCTCTGCCTACAAATCAATTTTTATGTTTTATACTTATTACTATTTAACGATATTTTTCATAAAAATCAAAATCTTTTCAAAATTGTGTTTTAAACCTGACTTTTGACCTGAGCCGGTCGACCGCACCAGTCGACCGTGCCTATGTCAGTCTACCGGTCGACCGGACTAGTCGACCGAGGTTCTGGCAGATGCACGTATCAGTGTGCATGTCTGCCGGTCGACCGGGCGGTCGACCTGACTGCAGTTTTTGCTCTCGGGTTTGTTGGGTCGACCGGGCGGTCGACCGGTTGCCTGTAACGGCTCTATTTTTGTATAGGCGGTCGACCGACCGGTCGACCGGACTAGCCGTTGAACAGTAAACGGCTATTTTCTGGGCTGTTTTAAATTTTGTCTTTTGTGTGTTTAAAATTGGTTTAAGGGATGTATTTCAAACCTAATACTCTCTGATTAATCTTAATTATGTTTTATCCTTAACCCTAGTCCTCTCCTATAAATAGGGTGTTTGGGGAGAGTTTGTTGACAACAATTTTTGCAAGAAAAATTCAAAAGTTTAAAGCATTCAAAAGAGATTTGTTTCTTGGTTTTTGTGCTGAAATTCTCTCTCATTTTCTGAAGTGGTTTTTGAAATACTCTCTAATTTAATTTTCTTTCTTCACTTACAACAAGAGCTTCATTCCTACTCAGTGTTCTTTAAGGACCTTTTGTAAGGGAAGAAACATTTGAAAGAGAGAATTTGTGGTCTTTGACTACTCAGAAATTGCTTGTTAATCGAGATTGTGGAGTTGGGTACTCCGGTGTAATTGTGATTTCTTTGTGATAGTGGAAGTAGCTAGAATCCTTCTGGGGAAGGCGGGAGTAGAGCTGGGTGCTCGAACCTCGATAACATATCCTTGTGTTTGCGATTGGTTACATTCTTGCACTTATTACTTGCTTATCATCATCATTGCTATATTTACTTGCTTCCATTTATCTTGTGAATCTTGTGCGGTGATTGTTACATCTTAATTTTTAATTTGTCCATTGATTAGCATTATTACCTATTCAACCCCCCCCTCTAGGTGATTTTCATATACTTTTTTTTGAAACTATAAGATTTTTCAGTATTCGTTCTGATCTTGTTTATTGGTACTATTTTTATGTAACGCTTGACGTGCTTACATGCACCATGCCATCACTTGTCACCTGTCTAATATCACCCTCAAGTCATTCTATCACCTGACATCCAGCATGACGTAGCTGACTCTTATAATTATCACGATAACAGGAATGATAACCTAAAATCTTGTTTACATCTTGATATATTTCTGTACAAACCGTACTCCTGATACACCTGTATTCCTAATACTCTTGACTTGTTCCTGCTCATTCCTAAAATCTGATAATTATCTAATAAATTATAAAAGGAACAAGTTACACCGAGTCGGGAAAAACTTATGACTATCAATATATGTTCGTGTTTATAATGGTATTAGGTAAGTTGTGCAACTAAATCTTCTGGTCTGACCTGAGGTCCTCCAGGTGAC